>QLTV01001116.1:1143476-1156964 GCA_003457575.1 Thermophis baileyi
CTACTTCAGCTGCAACCCCAACAATACACGAGCACACACTAGATACAAACTTAATGTAAAGCGCTCCAAACTCGACTGCAGAAAATATGACTTCAGCAACAGAGTGATCAATGCCTGGAATTCACTACCTGACTCTGTGGTTTCTTCCCCAAACCCAAAAAACTTTAACCTTAGACTGTCTACTGTCGACCTCACCCCATTCCTAAGAGGTCTGTAAGGGGCGTGCATAAGCGCACCAGCGTGCCTACCGTCCCTGTCCTACTGTCCTATTGTCTTCATCTATCTGTATTCACTTTGATTATGTTTATGATTATACCTATACCTGCTATCTTGTACATGTTTGGATGTGTTTCATTACCTAGCTAAGTAGCATCATGGATGCTAGACTGTCACTAATGATGTTACCTAGTTAGGTAATAAAACATCTGCAAGCAAATAACCAAGCTCAGAGAACACTGAGGACTCCACAGTTCTTAAATTATTCTCTCTACTTCTGGTACTCAAGCTGTGACGGATGCTGTTCAGGTAGTCAAAATGGCATCACCCACCTGGAAGAGGAGAGGTATCAGATGATCCGGAGACTTCAAAGACAAAAAAAAATTACAATTATTTAGGAAGGAAACCTGTAAAAGGAGGAAAAAGATGATTCTAAATCAGTTTAATGGGAAGTGAGCATGTCAAGTTGCTATGGAAACTTGATTGAGATGTGTGTGCGTGTGTAAAAAAATGCAGGAGAGAAAGTGGAACAGGACTCCTGAATGGGTTGCACGCTTTCTAAAATATATTGTTGAAGTTTCTCTATGTATGTGTGTGTCTGCACCAGAGGTGGGTTCCTACCAGTTCTAACTGGTTCTTTAGAACCGTTAGTAGCTCGGCGATGACGTCACGGAGCCGGTTCCGTCGGTGTCTCCGTGGGCGCCGCCATCTTGGATTTTGCTTCTGCGCATGCACAGAAGCTACTTTTTGCTTCTGCGCATGCACAGAAGCTAATTTTTGATTGCTGCGCGCATGCACGGCGCGACCCTGAGCGAATTGGCAGCAAAAGGATCCAGAACCCATCCCTGATCTGCACGTCTGTAAGGAAAGAGTGGGGCTTCAAAAGGAAGCTTCAGTTGGTAATAAAACATTTCTTCAAAGCAAAACTGCCTAGGGGAACAGCTTCTAAAGAATGGGGTGAAGAAGCTGTGGTGTTTTGCTTTGGCTGTATACTGGTAGTCCTCGACTTATGACCACAATTGAGCCCAAAACTTCTGTTGCTAAACAAGACAGTTGTTAAGTAAACCACTGGAGTTGTAGCACTTTTGTTCAGTGAATCTGGCTTCTCCATTGACTTTGCTTGTCGCAAAAGGGATCATGTGACCCTGGGACACTGCAACCGTCACAAATATATGCCAGTTGCCAAGCATCTGAATTTTGATCATGTGACCTGCAGGGATGCTGCAACTGTTGTAAGTGTGAAAATGGTCATAAGTTACTTTTTCGGTGCTGTTGTAACTTTGAGCGGTCACTAAAAGAGTGGTTATAAGTTGAGGACTAGCTGCAAACTATGGAATCTATGCACTTTACAAAGAGTTGCAACAGTGTTAACAGGTGGAATGCATATTTCCCCAAATAGGGAATTTGCAGAAATCCACTTGTCTTTTCCAGAAAGCTTTAGGAAAGTCCCCAAGAAAATTCAATCTGACATTCACTGTATCGAGAATTTAATCTAGGACAGATGTGATTTTAAGATCAGCCACATGTTTTGCTGTTGCTTCTCCCTCCCTCCCTCTCTCTCTCTCTCTCTTTTTTCCTGGCCTCTAATTATTTTGCCTGATGAAGAGTTATTGGTAATTTGAAAAACTTGCACACTTTGTAATAGTTCCCAGAAGACCGGCCTAGTTAGTTTGCTTTAGTAAATAATGATTCCTTTATTTATAAAAAAAAAATATTTCCCAACAAAGTGGGATAATAACAAAGTACCTTAAAGGCGAATAAGGAATGCTTCATTTGGCCAACTGCCACACAAGGTTTGCATCTATGTATTTTTAAACAATGTTTATCATAGCCAAGATGGCTATTATTCTTATATGTGGAACATTCTGTATCCTTCTAACCATCAGCTTCTGACTCTTATTAATCCTTATATGAAAAAAAAAAAGGTTTTATCTCAATTTTTGGATTGAATGTGTCTGGATGAACTCCAGCTGTACATTTTTCTTTATAGAGAAGTCAGGAAAAAAAAAAGAATTAAATAGCATTCATTGCCACTCCTGTCCAGTGGTTAAGAAGGAAGGCAATCCTGCTGCAGTTAATTGTACATGCGAACATTGTGTATTGCAATATGTCCAGCATCTCTTACATAAACAAAGATTTCCAGTACAAGGGTAGCACAAAAATAAAATTTCTCTCCGAGACATGTTGATGCTGTAGTAATATGGGAAGTACAGAATACTTTTAAGTCTCCCCAGGCTTTACAATTTACAACGTTCTAAGTCAGATTAGGTTGAAAACCAGTTTTTAGGAAAACGAGGCTTGTAATTTATGTTGATCTGCTTTGGCTAAACGTCCCTTGCCATAACCATGTTGATGTTCGCTGGCTTCCTCCAGATTTGCCTGAAATCAGTGTCAGCCACGTGAATCTGACCGTGTGCGAAGGCGAAAATGCTGTTATCACATGCAACGGGTCCGGTTCTCCTTTGCCAGATGTTGACTGGATTGTGGTTAACCTGCACTCTATCAACACGCATCAGGTAAGAAGCTGAAGTTAAAGGCCTCCTAGAAACATACAGAACTGACAGCAGAAAAAAACCTAGTGGTCTATAAAGTCTGCCCTTTGACTTGATTGGTTTTCCTTCCTTCCTTCCTTCCTTCCTTCCTTCCTTCCTTCCTTCCTTCCTTCCTTCCTTCCTCCCCCCTTCCTTCCTTCCTTCCTCCCTTTCTTCCCTCCCTCCCCCCCTCCCCCCCCTTTAAATCCATTCCTTCCTTCCTTTTTTTATTATTTTTGTTGGATGATGGACATGTGTTTGATCCACGCATGGTTAAGTTCAGTTACTGATGTTTGACCCATATCTCCCCTGGAAGTTGGTTCCAAGCTTCCACCTACTCTTTCTGTGAAGTGATACTTTCTAATATGATTTTTGAACTTTCCCTCCTGTCAGTTTGAGGTTATGCCCCCATGTTCTTGATTTTTGCTTAATAGCAAAGCTCCCTTGCTTCCCCCCCCCCTAAAAAAAAGAGTTTCAAACAATTATTCTGCCTATCTGGAGGATCATGTAGCAGATTTTTCTTTCTTTCATCATTTAATTTCAGGCGGCTTTGGGTGTTTATAAAAAGTTTAATGTTGTGCTTTAAGTCAGTATCCTCCAGTTTGGGTTCTCTTCAGATATATGGAACATACTGGTAGTTTTCAACTTAGGGCCACAATCAAGCCCAAAATCTCTGTGGCTAAGCAAGACATTTGTTAAATGAATTTGGCCCCATGTTATGACCTTTCTTGCCCCAGTTGTTAAGTGAATCACCGCAGCTGTTAAGTTAGCAACACGGTTGTTAAGTGAACCTGGCTTCCCCATTGACTTTGCTTGTCAGAAGGTCGCCAAAGGGGATCACATGACCCCGGGAGACACTGTGACCGTCATAAATATGAGTCAGTTGCCAAGTGTCTGAATTTTGATCGTGTGACGGTGGGGATGCTGCAGTGGTCATAAGTGTGGGAAAACGGTCATAAGTAACTTTTTTCGGTGCTGTTGTAACTTTGAACGGTCACTAAACAAACTGTTGTAAGTCGAATCGCATCTATTTGGGCAAGGCTATTCAGGGAGATTCACTGGATGTGGGATCCGTTGTTTTTATTTTATGTTAACTATCTTTCTGGTGGTGATTTTCAGACAAATGCCAACTGGACCAATGTCCATTCCATCAATTTAACCCTGGTGAATGTAACCAGTGAAGACAATGGGTTCCTGCTTACGTGCATAGCTGAGAATGTGGTAGGAATGTCTAATGCCAGCGTACTTCTCACTGTATACTGTAAGTCAATGGGGGGGAACATAAGAGATGGGTTGAAAGATGGGAAATCCGTTTATGGGAGGAGGTTTTGGGGCACTTTTCCTGAGTAAGAACTTAGCTGGAGAAATTTTCCTTGGGAAAAAAAAAATATGATGTGGAATTCTGTAATGAGACCTGGGATATTTCTTTGCAAGTATGTTGAGATTTCCCCCCACGATTTATTAATTTAATTAATTTAATTTAATTAATTGTATTTCTATGCCGCCCAACTCCCGAAGGACTCTGGGCGGCTTACAACAAGGTATAGAAAATACATTTAAAAACATCATAAAATATTAAAAAAAAAACAGTTAACAATCACATACATACATATCATTCAAGGCCGGACCTCGCAAATTGCGAGATCAACGGCCCCAAGCTTGCCGGAAAAGCCAGGTCTTCAATGCTTTCCGGAAGGCCAATAGGGTGGGGGCAGTCCGGATCTCAGGGGGTAGCTGGTTCCAGAGAGCCGGGGCAGCCACAGAGAAGGCCCTCCCCCGCGGGCCCACCAGCCGACACTGCTTAGCTGACGGGACCTGGAGGAGACCAACTCTGTGGGATCTTACCGGTCGCTGGGAACTATGAGAAGGCGGTCTCGAAGATAACCTGGCCCTGAGCCATGTAGGGCTTTAAAGGTAATGACCAACACCTTGAATTGAGCCCGGAGACCAATAGGGAGCCAGTGCAGCTCGCGGAGGATTGGTGTAATGTGGGTGTACCTAGGTGCACCCACAACCACTCGCGCGGCTGCATTCTGGACCAACTGTAGTCTCCGAACACTCTTCAGGGGTAGCCCCATGCAGAGTGTGTTGCAATAATCCAACCATGAGGTGTAAGGGCATGGGTGACTGTGAGGAGAGCCTCCTGATCCAAGTAGGGTCGCAATTAGGATGAAAAATGGAAGAGTAATATTAGAATTGACTATGGCCACTGCTTCTTTCAGCTGACAACATAGAGTATGGTGGCCTTGGATGTTGTGGAGCTACAATTCCCAGCATCAGCAATCAATCAAACACTAAGGATACTTCCACCTGGGACTTCTGAGAGTTGTAGTTTAAGAAACATCTGGACGACCTCAGATTCTTCATCCCAACGTAGACCCAATACAACTTTACTCGGCATATTAATGACATTCCCAAGGCAGCTGTCAGACTGAAAAAGCGTTGCTGACTTCTAATAGTAATGGCCTGCTGATTTTGGCAGCAAGTAAAAATTAAAAAGATGCATTAAGTTGCCAAGTAGACTTCAAATGCACAAGCGGCTTCACTTTTCCTTCTTGAAGCTTCTCTTGCGGCATGCTAACTAGTCCACTGTGGCTTTCAGTCTGAGAATTTGACAGTGAAGAGACTTATATTCTGGTGAATGAATGCTCTGACATTTGAACAAGATGAGTCATATCCTTGCAAATCCGTGCTAATATGCATGTACTTACTTGCCCTTCTGGATCATGTGAGTGGCAGAAAATGGCTTATCTCTATAGAATGCCCATGGAGTCCTGTACGGCCTGTTTTTATACACTGTAGTATAAATGTAGATTCCTACCCCTGTGTAGCAAGAAAGCAATAAATAAATAAATAGAGCCTTGATGGCGCAGTGGTTAGAATGCAGTACTGCAGGCTACTTCTGCTGCCTGCTGGTTGCCTGCAATTTGGCAATTCAAATCTCACCAGGCTCAAGGTTGACTCAGCCTTCCAGCCTTCCAAGGTCGGTAAAATGAGGAGCCAGATTGTTGGGGGCAATATGCTGACTCTGTAAACCGCTTAGAGAGGGCTGTAGCAGCATTGTGAAGCAGTATATAAGTCTAAGTGCCAATGCTATTGCTAAATGAAATATTGAGAAGGATTTGAATGGTCCACAATATTGATAGTCCTATGAAATGATTTAAAGCTGCATTACGTATACTCCCTTGGCTGCATAGCATGCACCAAGCTCAACTGAAATATTTCAGGGATGGGCTTCCTTGTTGTGACTAGACCATGGTTTGTTTACATTCACATTGTTTACATTTACATAGGTTGCAACTACTGTTAGAAACAGGAGAGTGTTGGCAATTTCTCCATGATTTTAAAATGCAATATATATTTTTCTTATTTCTTGTACAAATCCTGCAAAAGAGAGGTGGGGGAAAATCTGTTTTTTGCCACTTAATTTTGGTAACCGAACCCTGGAAGAATATATGTAACATTTAGGCCATGGCTTGCCCACCCTTGGAGTATATCGTCATGCTATAATTTAAAGAGTTTGAAGTCTTTGACTCCTGGTTTATTTTCTTCATTTTCTGTTGCAATGTTCATAAAAAATCAAGCATGTTTCATAACATATGTAGACCACAGGTTTCCCAGCCTATATTTTCAAAAGCTGAACAGTTTGACATTCAGGGAAATTTAGATTCAAAGCACCTCCTAACTTGGTGCTCCATATGCCCTTCCTTCCTTCCTTCCTTCCTTCCTTCCTTCCTTCCTTCCTTCCTTCCTTCCTTCCTTCCTGCCTTCCTGCCTTCCTGCCTTCCTGCCTTCCTGCCTTCCTGCCTTCCTGCCTTCCTGCCTTCCTCCCTCCCTCCCTCCCTCCCTCCCTTGTTAGGAAAATGTATATTATAATATATGGCAGATGAGACTTTACATGATCTTAAAATACAAATAGAATGTTTGAGTTTTTGAAAGTTGAATCCAGTTGTGCTTCCAACAGAGTTTAGAGAAAGCATGGTCCATCTCTGATTCCTCCCCCCCTCTAACGTTTTGTGGATGACCATTAATGTTTGTTTGCCTCTCTCTTCCACTCTTTAGCTCCTCCGCGTATCCTCAGCCTACTGGAACCAATTCGGCATATGGAACACTGTATCGAGTTTTCAGTGCATGGGAACCCTCCACCCCAAATTCATTGGCTGTACAACGGCCAGTTTCTTAGGCAAACCGCCTTCATCCGCATGGACGTCTACCAGGGTGGGGACATCACAGATGGCTGTTTGCTCTTCAACCATCCTACTCATTACAACAATGGCAACTACACCATCGTGGCTACCAACTACTTGGGAACAGCCAACCAGACTGTCAGAGGACATTTTCTGGAGAAACCATTTCCAAGTGAGAGATTGACAGTTTATAGCAAGGGGAGGGCAAGCTTTTTTGTAGCTTTTTAAAAAAATATATATATAAAAGGGGGGGGTCCATGTGCCCTTTTTCAAAAATGCATTTTTTTTAAAATGATAACATCTGTATATTCCAAAGTCAGCATTGTTAATGGGGAAACGTTAAGGTTGACGTTCAGCCTTAGTCATGGAAGTTCAACTGAGGACTTTGGATCATCACTATCTCTCAGCCCAACCCATCCCATCCCATATATATATATATATTTTATAAAATGGGGATAAACATATGGACAGATTGTAATGCACATCAGTCTGAGCTCTTGTTGAAAGTCGGGGTATGATTCTAACAAATGAATTGATTTGTTGATAGACTCTCTCCTTCATTTCAAGGGTAATGCTGAGAATTAAAGGGGTGAGTGCTTATGTTACATTTTGGCTGAGACATATACATGCAAAAAATAAAGGAATTGTTCTGACCTAGGATTCCACAAACCACGAAACAGACTCCTTGTCCCGACAAAAACCCCCTTTTATTAAGTTACTGTGAATTCTTCTTATTCACATCCAGCAAAGTCTTTCAAGGGTAAATTTACAGTCACAGACCTTATGTGGCTTGGAGAGCTGCCAGGCCAATATCTTCAAAACTTGGCAAGGAGTCTCTGAGAGTCACGAACCAATTAAGCGAACTAATTGTCTCCTGCAAACTCCCATCCCCTTTCCTCTTTTATTCCCTATGGGAGGGGCCATTCATCGTCCACCTGTGGCCTTACTCCCAAGTCGCCCCTTGTTCCTTAGCTGTTCTGTTCCCTTCCTCTGACAGCTCTGCGCATGCGCACACTGGGAACAGGCTCCAGCTGTTCGTCTGCCTCACTGATGTCTGACTCCAAAGGCAACTGATAACTGTCAGACTGCCCTGGCCCCATCTCTGCCTCCGACGCAGAGCACTCGTCAGAGCCTTCCCCAGACTCCAGGACTGGACCATGTTCCTCCCCAACTTCCTCACTGTCCGAATCTGCTGCCAGCTCCGCTGGCGGGCCACAACAGGAATATGAGGATCCAATTAGACAATATTGTGCTGCTCCACTTGGGTTTTTTAAAAAATGTACTCTATTTGTTCTGTGTAACTCTTAAGTGCGCATCAAATTTCTTTACAGTACATAATAAAGTTTGTTTGCATGTAATGTGAGGATACCTCACTTCTTCTCTATGGAATGGAATTTTTTTCCCCCTAAAGACAAGGACTGAGCCCAGTGACTGAGTGTTGATTCTAGGCCAGTTATTGTCTCTCAGCTTAGCCCACCTCTCTGAATGATGGTTGCTACAAAGATCAAATTCAGCTCCTGAAAGACAGGTGGGAAGTAGATTTCATGAATGAATAAACAACTAACATTAGGACAAGAACTGAAGTGGAACAGTACAATGTGAATATTTAATTTAATTTAATTTTGCCTTCGGTGCCATTTGTAGTAAATAATTTACTATAGTGTTTCTGTTGTTGAGGAAGATTTTCTCAGCTTTTTTCCCAAGTAGAAGAAAAGAGAAATTTTGGCTTGGCTTGAATGGTGATGATGCTCCCTCTGGTCCGTCTTTTCCTAACAAACCTCACTAACATATGAGTCAGTTGCGGTTAGGGTTTCAAGCAGTTCTTGGTTTCCAAACCTTTTGGAGAAAAGCCCCCACTTGGAAAACTAGTGTAAACAGCATATCCCAGATCTAAATCTATCTCCCTGCCCCAAAATGAAAACTTAAACTACTTGGATCAAATCTGGTTTCAACTGAACCACTTCAGATGCTAATAAGTGAGTGTGCAAAAGACATCCAGGATATCTGATTTGATCTGACAATTTTAACTGAATCATTGCTTTGATTCAGAAAGTTGATTAAGAGTTTGATTGGATCACATTAAAGTTAAATTTCCAAAATGAAATGCCACATACACTTGATTAACTGATATAATTCATCAGCGTAACCTGAGAAGAAGGGTCTCCTTGTAGATGACCTTTAAAAGGGGTTTTGGTAAAGAATGGAAGGCAAACCTATTAGAGCTACTTGATGCAGTAACTAAATGGAACTCCCGTGTTCAGAAGGATAATACCTTTGAGTAGTGGATCCTGGGGGATACAAAAATGGGGAAAGTTATCAGTAGGTCAGCTTTTTGGAGATGATCTGGCTGATTATTGTCGAAAGTTGGATGCCAGACTAAGCAATCTTTTGCCCAGTTGTCCAGGACAAGAAGGAATGGATGGAAACTTTTCAAAGAGTGATCCAACCTAGAACTAGGGAGAAATTTCTTGACAGTGAGAACAATTAATCAGTGGAACAGCTTGCCTCCAGAAGTTATCAGTGTTCCATCACTGGGAGTTTTCAAGAAGAGACTGGTCAATCATTTGTCCAGAGCAGTATAGGGTCTCCTGTTGGACTAGAAGACCTCCAAGGTCCCTTCCAACTTTGTTATTCTGTAATTCTGCTCTTCTATGAAGGAATAACTGCAAAAAAAGTTGTTCTATCTATAAGAGCATGGATAAGGGTCCACAATTAATACTTTTTCCTCTTCTCAACAAATGATGCTATGTGTCTGCAGTCTAACTGAAATAACAGGATTTATGTAATGCCTTTCTCTTTTTATCTTAAGAAAGTCCTTATAGAATTGATTTTTTTCAGGCATTTAGACATGCATGTTACCATCTGGCCTGCTGTCATGAGAATGTAGAGCACCTATTAGTTACCTCCCACGATGAAATTTGACATTTTGTAATATAGGGAAAGCACAACACCAGTGATATCCTGATTTATTATTTATGTTTTGTTTTCATGGAACTTTCTCTATTAATGATCTATAGAGCCCATTAAATCTTATGTTTGAAGAAGTTGTTAAAGTAGAGAAAAATGCATTTGGAATTTCTAGGCAGATAATCTTCTGGCTAAGGTCCAATTCATACAAATAGCAAGTGTCGTTTTGAAACCATTTCCCCATATTGGCTGGGGAATTCTGGGAGTTAAAGTCCACAGGTCTTAAAGTTGCCAAGGTTGGACACTCTTCTATTAAGCTCTGTGGATGAGCAGAGATTTGACTACATTTCTGGTTTGGAAGACCAAATACCTACCCCAAATTCCACTCTGCAATCTAACTAGCATGGAATACTTCGAATAAGTAGCTACTTACATACCACTTCTGAAAAGAGGAACTGCATTGCCAGCAAGGTAATTAAAGGGAATGACTCTTGCCTATGGTAGATTTTAGCACAGCTAATATAATTTCAATAAGATCCTAGTTCACCACCCTGTAATGGGGAAGACTGCCTAATTATTGGTATTATTAAATGCCAAGAATTGATAGCTAAATTGGGCCCTTTAACTCCCCTTAAAAAAAAAACAGATTTAAAGCAATCAGCCTTCTAAAACAGAAAAAAAAATTATAGAGGAATGTTGTTAATAATGTCCTTGGTAAATTAGGGCATGTGGCTACTCCACCCCTGCCCCCAAAAAAACCTTCTTCATATGCCTTCATATACCCCATTTCAAAACATATGTGAATATTCTTTTAAATCAGAGAATTCAGTCAGTGGCTTACTGTTTACTAATAGCATCACAATTGTTCTCTAATGATGGCGATAACCATTTTATTTCTCTCTCTTTCTCCCCCCTTTGTCTTTACCTCTTTTTTGTTTTGTTTTGTTTTTTACAGGCATTTCAGATATCTTTGTCACATGTAAGTTTTTCCTTGCCTGTTTGATCAGACTACAATTCCTCTGTATCACTCAGACTTTTAACCAAGGAATTTTGTTTTGTTAGAACAGTAAGAACAAATTTTAGGCAGGGATCAAAGGGCAGGGCATCCCTGGGAGAAACCTCAGGAAAAACCTGAGCATAATAATTTTATTACATTATATGCCACCTATTTCTCAGTGGCTCTGGATTGCTTATCAAAACATTATTAAGGGTATAAAGGTAGCCAGTTTGGCTGAAACTAACTAACATGTGAGTTGTGGGGATACCTCCCTTGGCAAAGTGCTTCATTACACAGAACTTTTAGGGTGTCCAATCGAAGCATTGAGAGGTCTGGGTAACTGCTTCCTTTAACTTGATAATCAGACCTATACCCATGTTGTATGTTAACATATTGTAGATCAAAGATAAATGATTGCTCATCTTTAACTTTTGGGACTCTGGTGTTGCATCCCTTCCAAGAGAGATTTGACTCCCATTGGGGAATGAATTAGATTCGGAGCAAAGTGGAATGAAATGACACAACCCTGTGCATGCATTGTGTGCCTTCACACAATTCTGGTTGGAGTTGCTTTGCTTACCTGCGGCTTGTTGAATAAATCACAGTGTATTGGTTCTGCATTGCATAATAAGTTGTAAACTAACCCTAATGGCTGAATTAAGGCAAAGCCAAAACTAACCAAACCATGGCATGTGAGGTGATATTTTAATTTTATATCTTAATCCGGCTCCTATGGATAACATTTTTAATTTCAGCCTGATGGAATATAGCCTTAATCTTGAAGCATGAATCTGCCAGGTGTTAAACCAACTTACATAATAAATTCTAAATGAATTGGAGGGCACGAAGATGAGAAAAATATTTGGAATTCATGGAGGTTGAACCATTAAAAGCACTTCATCACTAAAAAGAGCAAGAGTGCCACACTTCACTCTTGAGAATTTCAATGACATTCTGTTTTGCTTTGAAAAAAAATAAATATTAAAGCACATTTCCTTTCATCCAATTGAATTTTTCTGCAGATCACTAGTATTTTCTAATTTGCTAAGGGAAAACTCCTAAGGTTATGAGTGCTTATATAGCTAAAACAGTACCAGCCTTTCCTGGGATTTAATGGAAGTAAAAATGAAAGCAATGTGGGCGGTGAGGGGAGAACTCAGAATCAGCCCTGTGAAGATGGTACGTTTTCTCATTGATCATGAAAGGGAAAGCTAGATGAACGAAGGGATCAGAATATTGAGAAAAGGCACGGCCAACTGTTCACCTGTCTAGGAACACTCTGTACTGTGATATTTTGCTGATCTGTTTCACAGATTAGCTACTGTATATCATTTCAGAAGAAAACATGACAGCCCCTGAAAAGTGGATATGTACCTTTTGACAAACAAGTGTAAATTGTCATCAGATTAAGGTTACCAATTTTTTAAAAAATAAGGGGTGGGAAAAGAGAGAGGGCTGCCTTTCTTCTTTCATTCAAATAGAGATTGGGATTTTCTGTGATACAGGGGGAAAAAAACTTTTCCCAGGGACAGACAACTGAAATTTAGAACTTCTATGAAACATGGAGATGGCCATCAATTCAAGAGTTGGGATCTACATGACCAAAGCTAGTGTACCACCCAAGACAAGCTCATCTTGGTCATGTCCTTCCAACTCTAACTCAGCATCCCTTTAGGTTTTTGTTTTTTTTAATTGATTGTCAGCATTTGGATGCCTATGTTAGGGTGTTACTCTGAAATGATGTTGAATTAAATTTCCCTGTGTTTTTTCACCAACGGGTAGCAGAGATTGCTAATTTAGGAACATCAGCAGAACAATTAATTGAGATAAATGTGACAGCAGAGAGGTAGGAATGTCCAAATAACAGCATCAACCTGGAAATAAAGAGAATGTTTTAAAAGCTTCCTGAGTAGAATAGTCATTAATACAACTTGGAGTAGTGAGCAGGTTGGGGGGGGGGAATGGGAAAAATATAAGAGGAATCAAAGTCTATCCAAAAGTACAGGATGCTTCAACTGGATGTGGGAAGGAAATAACTTTATAAGACAATATTGGGGTACTACCACAATGGGGTAGGTATAGGAAAGAAGGAATAGGGATTTTTCTAAGAGTTAATCATATATACATACACTTGTGAAATATAATATTCATCATGTACGTACATGTTTCTCTGAACTGTGAAATAAACTTTTTTCTTCTTTTGTTCCTTTGGTTTCAGATGAGTACAGTCCAAGTCCCTCCCCTCTCATCACAGTGACACATAAGCCAGAGGAAGACACATTTGGGGTAAGATGCTTGTGACTTGACAATGGGAAATAATTTTACCTTAACCACTGGTTTATACTTTGTGGATTTCTGTGGGAATGCAGTGGTGGGATTCAATTTTTTTTTACTACCGGTTCTGTGGGCGTGGCTTGGTGGGCATGGTGTGGCTTGGTGGGCGCGGCAGGGGAAGGATACTGTAAAATCTCCATTCCCTCCCCACTCCAGGGGAAGGATACTGCAAAATCCCCATTCCCTCCCCACTCCAGGGGAAGGATACTGCAAAATCTCCATTCCCACCCCACTCCAGGGGAAGGATACTGTAAAATCTCCATTCCCTCCCCACTCCAGGGGAAGGATACTGCAAAATCTCCATTCCTACCCCACT
>QLTV01001116.1:1163302-1184815 GCA_003457575.1 Thermophis baileyi
AGAGAAACAGAGTAAAACATGGAGATAGACAAAAAAAGAAAAAAAAAAAAAGAAAAAAAAAAAAAAAAAAAAAAAAAAAAAAAAGAAAAAAAGGAAGGAAGGAAGGAAGAAAGAAAGGAAGGAAGGAAGGAAGGAAGAAAGAAAGAAAGAAAGAAAGAAAGAAAGAAAAAGAAAGAAAGAAAGACTTATGACCACAATTGAGCCCAAAATTTTGGTTGCTAAGTAAGAGCATTGTTAAGTGAGTTTCACCATATTTTACAAGTTGGCCACGCCCACCTGGTCACCTGACCACTAAGCCACGCCCACCTGAAGGGGGTGGGGGGCACTGAGGATGAGTTTGTAGCACCAAGGGGGCGGTGGACTGAAAAAGTTTGGGAACCACTGCTGTAGAGCCTTTTAAATCAATATAATAATAATTCATTTATATGCTATTCCGTTTTTATACCATACTATTATAATTCATATACTTGCAATATTAATAGATTATTAATATAAACATAGATTATTATCTGTAGATCTTGGTGACATAGTGATTTTATAATTCATGTTAGCTTTTAAAAATTATCTTCAGTTAGGAATCTATACTTTTGCCCAGATTATATAAATCTCCACTATATTCACTTTTCTCTTTAAAACGTAAAACTTAGCATCTTAGTTTTAAGACTGTTACGCTGTGAGTCTCTTACAGTGTAACTTAAAAGGAAATAAATAACTAAACTAACACCTAAATAATGGTATTAAAAATTAATTCGTATGATTGATCTAAATTTTAGTCTTTTTTTGTATACTTTTGATAATTATTATAGTGGGATGGCTGTAATTGTATTTTTGAATATTATATTGGTTGATGACCAAAACAAAATGACTTGATCCAACAACAAAGGACACAATAATAATTAAGCTCAAATATCGGAAGATATTCAACTCAATTAGTTGAATTCTAGAACGATAATAAATTTAATTTAAAAATTTCCAGGAATTGAACGGTGTGCCCAAGCTATCTAATACTTAACTCTGAAGGATGTGTTATTAATTTAATGGGGAAAAAAGTTGAACGGGTATTCCTTGTTCTGCTAGCTTTATCCTTTTCCTTGCTTCTTGATGGTTTATTTTTCTGTCATGTATTTCTTGAGTTTATCTCTTTCTTTCTCTCTGAATCATACATGCATATATATATATGTGTGTGTGTGTGTGTGTATGTGTGTGTGTGTGTGTGTGTGTGTATATATGAATGATGTATATGTATACACACACACACACACACACTTCCCCTTCATTTTAATATATAAGAGAAACTTATAATATTTATGTTGTTTTTATTTTATTTGACATAAAGACAGTTTAATTATTTTAATGATTTTGTTACTTGCAGAATTCTCACCAGTGACTGCAAAAATAATAGATTACTTCTATTGAGACAAACATATACATTTGAATGCAAGTGATTTTGAGAATTCAATGATCCTCTAACATCCAGGATATTCTTTATAGGTATCTATCGCAGTGGGTCTTGCAGCTTTTGCCTGTGTTCTCTTGGTGGTCCTATTTATTATGATCAACAAATATGGACGGCGATCAAAGTTTGGAATGAAAGGTACAAATAAATCCCTTTCTCCCCTCCCCCTTCAATGAAGTCCATGCTGGTAGAGGTAGGTGGGAAGGTAAATTGTGGATTTTTTGGGTGTATTTTGGTTCAGGGATTGCAAATAACTTCATATTGGGAAGACAGCTGTGTGGTGGAAACAGATATACTTTAAAACTAGTGGAGCAAAATCAGGAAAGTCCCAAGTACTGTATGTGCTGTATTAGAAAGAATAGAATTCAGAAAAAGCATTAGGACTTCTGGGCCTTTATGACTGGGACTCATCAGTGCTAATTGTTGGTTTGTTATGTATGTCATCTTGGACTTCAGTTTGTAAATGTAGTAAGTCATAATGGATTCACTGACAGAATGGAAGTGTCAGTAGCTCCAGTCTCAAATACTAAATGGAAATTTTAGGGAAGAATAATTCACCATTAACACCATAAGGAATGTGGTTATGATTCAGTCAATGCTGAATTGAGTGCTGGGGGTTCCTCTTTTAGACTAGGATTATGTGGCCATCACCAGGAGAAAACTTTTGATGGACACTTTTTCTAGACAAAACTCAGATGCCCGGTCAGCTGATATCCCAAGTAACTACTTGTGCACTCCAGAAACACACAATTATGCAGGCCACAATCAAATGGAGAAGCTGCCAGATGGCCATCAGTCTTTATTTTTTTTAAAAAAATATTTTTTTAAGAGATTCACAGAGAAAGAGAAACTGCATTGACTCAATTAAGGCTAGCATTGACATTGTTGAAGCTATTTACCCATCCTTTTCTTCCCATGCTTCATCTTTCCCTGCATCTGGAATGTTGAGTTTAAAAAAAAATAAGAGAGGTGAAGTTTGTAGAATAACCTCAAAAAAAAAAAAACAACAACCTTCATTTCTGGACTTTTCCTTATTTCCATAATGTAGATCCAGAGTGATTCATTTATCTCCAATCCATCTTTGGACAAACTCATCCCCTCTAACCATACCGCTGATTGGATTGAGTTACTTGCATGGCATGCTGCCCTCTCCCTGTTCTTCTAACGGAGTCAACCTGTTGTAGGTGTCACTATTTGAGTACCCAGGTCTAGAAAGCAAATTGAATTGCAAGGACATTGCTAGTTGCATGAAGTGCCAAACCTGACGGGCATTCAATTGTTGGCATTTTTTATGCAGGCAGTCAACCATCATTGCTAACCCAAGTCCGTGATAAGAACCCCAGCCCTCTTCTCTGCTCATGCATGTTTTGAATACCTAAGTAGTAAGGTCTTTCAAGTACAACATATGTCCACATGGATCCTCATAAGGAATGATTTAATATTTGCGGTGGATAATTGTTGAAAGCATTTAGAAAAGCATGAGTGTGGCTAATGTCATAATTACACTGTGCCTTTTGGAAGAATGTGGAAGAGGTGTAGCAAATAGCTGGAATTCATTCTCTTTTGCCTACACTTCTTTTGTTAAGTTGTAGCCTCCACTATTTCTCTCATAAATCACAGACATAAACTTCCCTCTGCAGAGTTAATTCTTCTTCCATTTTAGTGGCTTTTTTATCAGTGAGGCTGTTAAGCAGAATCTGAAGTACATGAAGGTGTCTCAAACCCAGGATGGGTGCATTTTCCTGCTTTGATTTATCTAGTCAATAACTCTCTATAAGTACAAGGCAAGTTTAAAATCTTCCTATTTATGTAGTTATTCCTTCCTATTTTTCCCTATTCCCACACCTCCCACACCTCCCTCCCTCGTGTTCAGGCTTTTCATTCAGGGCACTTCTCCTGAAAGATCATATTGCGATATTAAAGCTGAAAAAAAGCCCCCACATTCCTCCATTGTGGCTGCCCACGTGACTGGTTTAATTGTGTGGGATTCCTTCTTCATTAGTCTTGAGTTAAAGCTCATCTGAGTCATTTGTTAGTTTAATGGGACACATTTCAATTTGCTAAGCTGAGTCAAACAAACAATAATGCTCTTTCCTCTGCAGGGTATTACATGGGGAACTACCTCTCTCAAACACCCTCGTCCAGATTATTAATCAGGTTGTGCATCGGTTAACATATTTTTGCTTGTGTTTCCAGGTACAATTCAAAGCGCGGGCTTTGAATAGCAAGTAAGTTTGTCATTGCAAGATTATTAGGCCCTTTGGGGAGGCAGGCAGGGAAGGAGGAAGGATTGAGAGTTGGCGAAATAAGCACGGATTCCCCTTGCCAATTTTGGAAGGCATTCTCTAATGGGAGTGGGATTTAAATGGAGATATTGGCAGTCATTTTTTCATTTGAAGTTTTGCTTCTCTGCTGCCTTAATGGAATCCTATGTGTAGGATTGACTGAGAATCTCCATAAACAAATCTTATGTGTAGTTTGGTGGCTGCCATTCTCCCTCTGTATCAAGAGCCCTCTTTAGACAATAATGTAAAGGTAAAGGTTCCCCCTCACATATGTGTTGGTCGTTCCCGACTCTAGGGGGCGGTGCTCATCTCCGTTTCTAAGCCGAGGAGCCAGTGCTGTCCGAAGATGTCTCCGAGGTCATGTGGCCGGCATGACTAAATGCCAAAGGCGCACGGAGCGCTGTTACCTTCCCACCAAAGGTGGTCCCTATTTTTCTACTTGCATTTTTTACGTGCTTTCGAACTGCTAGGTTGGCAGAAGCTGGGACAAGTAACGGGAGCTCACTCCATTATGCGGCACTAGGGATTCGAACCGCTGAACTGCCGACTTCTGATCAACAAGCTCAGCGTCTTAGCCACTGAGCCACCACGTCCCTTCTTTAGACAATACTTGCAAAAAATCTAAAGCACTTTTTTCTGCATTGTGAGATGAGGAATGAATGAAAGCTATAATTTAAGATGAAATCTGCAACGTAATGTAGGCATATCACAGTTGGAAAAGCCGCAAGAAAGTTATTTATCAGATTTCACCCATTTCTCTGTCCCATCCATATGAGACCCAGGAACGTTTTATATACGGACACACACATACTCACTGAATGGCCTTAAAACCATTCTGTTCCTCAGGTGAAAATAACTGGGGAAATGGGACAGTAAAATAACTGTACGGAAAAGGGAAAAAGAAGCAGGAGGAGAGAAGAGACGATCAAGAATGGTTTGCAACTCACTCTGTGATGCTTTACTGGCTGCATTATCATTGGCTCATTTACTATATGCTTCCATCAGCTTTGATCAGAGCAGCTATATATGAATGTGAATGTCAAAAGTACTTGCAAAGACATTCCACTACAATTTAGAATCAGTTAATAGGCACTTAAAACTAAGTGGCGTCCTATCTGATTATGATTGTGGGGTCCTTAACGCTTCCCCCCCCATAAATATAGAGTAACAGTCCTCCGAGTTGATGGCCCAACAACGCCATTTTAAGGGGAGCAGCTCATGTGATTTAGTTTTTTATGTATGAGATTTATAAACTGCTGCATTCCAAGGCTTTGGGGGGGGGGAGTGAGGTAGCATAAAAAAATACCAGCACTAGGATTTCCATGGTTTCTGGCCACAGAAGGACATTTTACACTCAATACATTCATATACATAGAGAATATGAAAAGAATATGAAAAGAATGTACTTATTTATATTTTGCATTTTATATTTCTTGTATTTTTTATCCACCCATCTCCCTCAGAGATACACACACACACACACACACACACACACACACACACACACACACACACACACGGGGGTGTGGGGAGAAACACACAAATATATATAAAGAAGAAAATACAGAAGATATCTTCTCAATCAACAAAGATGATTAGGGTACTGGAGGCTAAAGCATGCTATGAACAATTGAGGGAACAAGGTATGTCTAGTTTGATGAAGAGAAGGACTAGGGCCGTGATGGCGAACCTATGGCATGCGTGCCACAGGTGGCACGTGGAGCCATATCTGCCGGTACGCGAGCCATTGCCCTAGCTCAGCTCCAGCTGATTTTTGGCTCGTGCAGAGGCTCTGGGACGGCATTTTCGGCCTCCAGAGGGCCTCCAGGGGGGGCAGGGGAGGGCATTTTCACCCTCCCCAGGCTCCAAGAAAGCCTCTGGAGCCTGGGGAGGGCGAAAAACGGGCCTACCGGGCCCACCGTAAGTCAGGAAACGGGGGAGCGGGGGGGTTGTGCGTGCATGTGCGGGGGCGGGGTAGCATGTAGGGGGGTCACTCACGCATGCACAGGGGCGGTTAGGGGGGCATTGAATTATGGGTTTGGGAAAAAAAGGTTCGCCATCACTGGACTAGGGGGTGACATGATAGCAGTCTTCTAATATTTGAGGGGCTGTCACAGAAAAGAGGTGGTTGACCTATTCTCCAAAGCATCTGAGGGCAGGACAAGAAGTAATGGATGGAAACTTATCAAAGAGAGAGCCAACCTAGAATTAAGGCAAAACTTCCTGTCAGTGAGAACATTTAGTCAATGGAAGGGCTTGCTTTCCATTGTTTTCACTGGAGGTTTTTAAGAAGAGATTAGACAGCCATTGAAGTTGTTTTCACTGGAGGTTTTAAAGAATATATTAGACAGCCATTTGTCCGGAACGTTATAGCGTCTCCTGCTTGAGCAGGGGGTTGGACTAAAAGACCTCCAAGGTCCTTTCAACTCTGATATTCTGCATTCTGTAAGAGTGAATTATTCACAACTCTTATAAATTAGCATTTCCCACCTAAAAAAAAAAATAGGGATGTATGCATATTGAGATTATCTGCCGATTACAAGAGATATTGCTGCATGCATCTTATTTCAGCCATGGTGGCGCAGTGGTTAGAGTGCAGAACTGCAGGCTACTTCTGCTGACTGCCGGCTGCCTGCAATTTGGCAGTTCAAATCTCACCAGGCTCCAGGTTGACTCAGCCTTCCCTCCTTCCGAGGTGGGTAAAATGAGGACCCAGATGGTTGGGGGCAAGAGGCTGACTCTGTAAAACTGCTTAGAGAGGGGCTGTAAAGCACTGTAAAACGGTATATAAGTCTTAAGTGCTATTGCTATTGCTATTTCCCCCTTCCCTGAAGTGTATTCTATACAGTGCATGCTTGAGAATTGGTCATTTGATTATAGGCTCTGAGCCTCAGATCCAGAGGTTTTCTAGTCCAATCTGCAGAGACTCTGGCAAGGCAATCTGTTGCTTTAGTACAGCGGTTCTCAACCTGTGGGTCGCGACCCCTTTGGGGGTCAAACGACCATTTCACAGGGGTTGCCGCGCGCGTTAGCCCGCCATCCAGGTGACACTGTCACTTGCAGGGGTGAAATGCTCCCGTTCGGCCGTGCCTGCGGGTCGCCGGACAGCCGGTAGCTAAAGAAGCGGGAGACTTCGTCCACCCGCCCGGACGCTGCCATTTGGGTTCTTTTACCCTCTGCGCATGCGCAGAACGCTTTGCACATGCGCAGAGGGTAAAAGAACCCAAATGGCGGCATCCGGGCGAAGGCTCCCGCTTCCGATGCTATCAGCTGTCCGGCAACCGGCAGGCAAGCCCGAACCCGGAGCATTTCGCCCCTGGTGCCACGCCCCCTTTGTCAACTCATCCCGCGCGGGGAGGGGGCGGGGAGGGGGGTGCAGCAGCAGGAGGGTCGCGGTGGCGGCGGGGGGGTCGCGGAGATTTAACTCTAAATATCCCCGTTCTTATTTCTCTTGAATTGCTAAGGCAAGGGGTGACAATCTGCATTTCCCCAGTCACTTTTACTGGTTCCTGTAATCTGCACTAATCACTACAATTTTACCCCAAATCGACATGCAGTTTGTTACCCTTTCAAAGCAAGAAACATACAGAAGCTTTAGAAGAAGCTCGACATGGTTTCAAGCTACTTAAAAATGTTTTTGCTCCCCAAAGCTAGGAAAACACTGAAAAATCCAAGTCCTCTCCTGTTAAGGCTCCGTCAATTCTGCAGAAAATCTGAAGGCTAGAGGCGAGGTCTTCTGGAAATTCAATGAGAGATCCCCTGGTTTCAAACCATAATCATAATCATTTCATAGACACAACTTGCTAGAAAATGGTGTAAATCTATCTTTAGACCCTAGCTCAAAATGAAATAAAATGGTTAGCATGCACAACACTGTTTTTTGTTCTTATCTGTTTTTTTCTCTCCCTCACTACACTGAAGCAGTAAGAAGTAGATTTTTGTCATTGAAACAAAGAATATCTTAGTAGCCACTCTGCTTCTGCAGGATTTTTCTTTTTGTAGTTCCTAATGTTATTTGCAGTGACGGTGGCAAGCAGTAGGATAACATGGAATGGATAGAAATTATTTGCTGGATTCTACATTAGCTGTATTTAAATGTTTTCAATCTACCCGTATCTTTTACCATTTGGAGATTTCTGCCTCTTCGGCAAAAATTTTGTAGGAAAAACAAACTAGAAGCAGCAAGGCTGGAAGGACAGTGGGTTAATGAGAAGCATTTGTATATTGGTGTGGTGAGCTGTGGTGGCACATTGTTAGAATGCAATATTGCAGGCTAACTCTGCCCACTGCTAGCAGTTTGATCCTGATGGACACTCAGCCTACCATCCTTCCAAGGTTGGTAAAAAGAGGACCCAGGCTGTTGGGGGCAATATGCTGACTCTGTAAACCGCTTAGAGAGGGCTGTAAAACATTATGGGGCAGTACATAAGTCTAAGTGCTATTGCTAGTGCAATTAGCATCCTGCAACCTCACACTTGCATCATCCCAATTCAGAGATTTCTGCAGCTATTTGCAGAGCCTGCAGGAAGGGGAGGGAAAGGCTATGTCAGGGTGAAGCAAATCCTTTGCTTATGGCAATTTTGGAAGTGATGGCATCTTTGTGGCTTACTTTTTATCCCACATCGGCATTTTAGTTTTAACTTTCTCTAAGCCCCACATCGCTTAACTTTTCATTTATCAAAATACTATGCCCTGGAGTTTCTTTCTGGGTACCTAACAGAATATCCAATCTTATTTTCTTCCTAATTTTCTTTCGAATTTGCCTTCTCAATTCAAGGATAGCCTGCCCCAAACGTTGCTTTGAAAATAATAATAATAAAGTTGCTACTTAACTATGAATTTAGAAAATTTCCAAATCCCAATCTATGAAGAGCTGCCCTTTAATTTCTGGATGAATTTAGCAAGTTGCATCATAGTCCTTGGCTTACAACCACAATTGAGACCAGAATTGATGTTGCTAAGCAAAGCAGTTGTTCCATGAGTGGTGCCTGGTTTTATGATCTTTTTTTTTTTTTGCCACAGTTGTTGAGTGAATCTGGTTTTCCCCATTGACTTTGCTTGTCGGAAGCCAGCTAAGAAGGTCATTGTCACTACGTTCATTTTAATTTGTCAGATGGACTCTTATTCTGAAACGATACTGTACACTGATATGCAGTCATGTGATACCTGTACTGCACATGTGTTAATTTTCCTTTGTTCTCTTTGTTCTTCACCATGTAGACACAGACTTAGATGTTCTTATTTTTGTTTTGCAAATACATTACTATTATTCTTTCCTGGACTCCGGTCTTATTCCTGAGGATTGAGAGCATGGAAACAAGATTCATTTCGCCTCTAATTATTTTTCTCCGCAACAGTCATAAATGGTGATCACAGGACACGGCAACTGTCAAGATATACATGCTGGTTGCCAAGTGCCCGAGTTGTGATTATATGACCATGGAGATGCTGTGACAGTCATAAGTGTGAGGACCATAAGTCATTTTTTTCAGTGCTGTTGTGACTTTGAATGATTGCTAAATGAATGACTGTAAGTCAGGGGTGTCAAACTCAAGGCCCGGGGGCCGGATTCGGCCCACAGGGTGCTTAGATTTGGCCCATGGGGCCACCTTGGAAACAGCGAAGGACCGGCCCATAGTGCCTCTGCCAGCGAAAATGGAGCTCGGGAGGGCTGCATGCGGCCCTCCCGAGCTCTGTTTTTGCTGGCAGAGGGTTGCAGGAGGCCGTCGCAGCCGAAAACAGAGCTTGGGAGCCTGTTTTCTCTGGCAGAGCGCTCGGGCCACCACAGGCCCCCCTGACATGAGTGATGTCATGCTGGCCATGCCCACCCTGGCATCACCCACTCCGCCCCCCCAAGATCAAACACAACCCTGATGCGGCCCTCAATAAAATTGAGTTTGACACCCCTGCTGTAAGTTGAGAACTATATGTACTCAACTGACTTTATGCATTACATCATGCAATCAGCAAATCTTCCTTGACCATAAACAACAATTAGAAGCTCCTTAGCTTCATATGTGCGTGTATGTATACAGTGAAATATTAGCCATCTATTAAAACTGTTCTGTGACTCTTCTTCACTTACCAGTTTTTTTGTCTGTCTCAGCACAAGCACAATCCTTTTGGAAAGTGCCATTTAAATCAGGGCATTTGTAAACATCCCCCAATATATGCTAATTTTAAATGCAAAGTTACATACAAAAAAATGTGTTAAATCTCCTTGTGTTCATAAACTGTGTATACTGAAGAAAATGCATAAATGAAAGTATATTATGGGATCATTATATCCCCAAGGGTATTTTATGGAGAGATTTATGCATTATGCATAAATACGCATTCATTGAAGAAACATGGCAAAATAGCTGTACTTGAATATTGTGGATGGTAGATTGTATATACTACATTATCTTCAGGAGCTGAAGGGCAACATATATAGCATTCCCTATTTTCTTTTCCATGTTCCCATATGTTGGCTCAAGAGAGAACTACTCAGAGTAAAGTCAACCAGTCAGCTTCTGAGACTGAGACTAAATATGAATTTGGCTCTCTAGTCCTAATCCAACCCATTAATCTAGTGGTTAAGGCATCAGACTAGAAATTGGGAGACTGTGCGTTCTAGTCCTTCCTTGAGCCAGTTACTTTCTCTCTCTCTCTCAACCCACCTTGCAGGGTGATAGTTGTGGGGATAATAGGAAGACAAACAGTGGTGGAATCTAATTTTTTTTCCCTACCGGTTCTGTGGGCGTGGCTTGGTGGGCATGGCTTGGTGGGGTCATGTGACTGGGTGGGCGTGGCTATGTAGTCATGTGACTGGGGGATCAAAAGACAGAAACTCACTTTAACAATGTCCTGCTGGAGCAGGGTTGGACTAGATGACCTCCAGGTCCCTTCCAACCCTGGATTATCCTCTGAAGCTGCATCTAGTGCCAGGTTTGTAGTCCTTCCTTCCTATCCTTTTTCCCTCCCTCCCTCCCTCCCTTTCTTTCTTTCTTTCTTTCCTTTCTTTCTTTCTTTCTTTCTTAATTTCTTTCTTTCTTTCTTTCTTTCTTTCTTTCTTTCTATTGTCCTTTAGAAAAGGGGGAAACATTTAGATTTCTCTCTCTCTCTCTCTCTTTCTTTTCACCCCCACCCCCTGTTTTTGGCCTAGAAGCCTGCTGGGAGCAAAAACGGACCCCCACCCCCCCATTTTTGGCCTACACCCCCCGTTTTTGGCCTAGCAGGCTTCAGGGGGGGGGGAGTTCCGAAGATCAGCTGTGCGACGCGCGATCGTCGGAACTTTTTTTTTTTTAACTTTTTTATTTTTTTTTACTACTGGTTCAGGCGAACCAGCCCGAACTGGTAGCATTTCACCCCTGAGACAAAGTGTGTTAGATATGTCCACTGGCTTGAGTGATTTATAAAAATAATAAAAGTACGAAACAAATAAATATAGAAGTAATCACCACCAAACACAACTTATCATTGATTATATTTTTAGGCATTTCTTCTTGAAAAGAGCTAGTTTGGTTAAGGCATCAGGTTAGAAACTAGAAGGTTGTGAGTGTGAGTGCTGTCTGAGCTTGGTTGGTTTGCAGACATTTCAGTACTAGAATAGAATAGAATAGAATAGAATAGAATAGAATAGAATAGAATAGAATAGAATAGAATAGAATAGAATAGAATAGAATAGAATAGAATAGAATAGAATAGAATAGAATAGAATAGAATAGAAATTTTTTATTGGCCAAGTGTGATTGGACAGACAAGAAATTTGACTTTGGTGTATATGCTCTCAGTGTACTAGGTAACATCATCAATGCTAGTAGGGAGTGGGGTTTGCTCTCCCTTTTTATATAAAAGTGGCTTGCTCCATCAGTGTTGGTAGGAGCATTCTTGGTAGTTTCTTGATTAGCCTGTTGTTTACTGTTTGATTCTTTGTCTGAGTTGGTAGTTCTTTGGAGTGTTGTTTAATTTTAGAAATATTTTTTGTAAAGATTAGAATTGTGAGTTCTGATCTTGGCCAGTCCCTTTCTTTCAGCCCTGGGAAGGAGGCAATGGCAAACTGCTTCTGCAAAACCTTGCCAAGAACACTGTAGGAACTTGTCTAGGCAGTCAACAAGAGTCACGAATGACTTGAAGGCATGCATACCCAGCGATCTTGAAGCATGCAAGAATGATCGTTGACTAATAACTTGCATCCAATTCTCTATCAGCTCAGAGTAACCATCATCAGCACAAGACACCAAATAACAGTCTTAAATTACAAGAAGGCAAATTCTGGATGAATGTGAAGGAAAGCTTCCATCAGTTAGAACTTTTTGTCAGAGGAACCAATTATAAAGAGAAATGTTGGTTTCCTTTTCACTGGATGAGTACAAGAGACTCCAGCCTTTTGCCCTATATTCTTTAATTTGGATTCCTGCAATGATTGACAGTTAAACTGAAAGGACCCTTTCCAATCTACAATCATTAGGCAATGACTTGAACTTTAAAGAGTCAAGAAAAAAAATGCCTAAATGATATTATATAAGTCTTCTTTTGCTTGTTTTCACAGCTTAGAAAAAAATTAAAAAGAACACCCCTTCACTCAAGGCCATTTCCATCAGTTCTTCTAGCCATTTTTGCACTTAAGGATAATTCCCCCCCCCACGACAGGAAGTCATTAAAATGTCACTGATTTAACTTCTTTGGAAACAGTCATTCTTCTCAAACAACTTTAGCTAAAGAAGGACTGGCTGAGTGAAAAACGTAATCTGGTTCCTTTTGTTGGCTCCTCCTGGCTCTGTCTAAGAACCTCTAATAAGATGTAAGGATCAAATTTGACCAAAAGAATAGTTGCTACAGTTGCTGTTGCTCTTCTCTTCTTTATTAAAAATAAGTCATAGAAAGTTAGTTAACATGTATTACTTAAACAACTCTTTTTTCCCCCCACAGATAGGTCTCCTTGGAGCCAAATGCTATTTCTGTCTTCCCCGTGGAGGTGTCTTGAGTTACGCTGACACACTTCAAAAGACAGATTGCATTGTGCCTCCTTAACAAAAGAAAAGGAAGGGGGAAAAAAAACAGATTTCATGGTTTCCCGGGCAGTCCTTCAAAATGTCATGTTTGCATTTTGACAGCTGATGTACCTATCTCCTGAAAGAGGGTCATGGTAGTGAAGTGGACAAGAATGGTGATGAAATGCCTTGGTTCTCTTAGCACTGGCTCTTGATTTTGCTATCAGGGTTCCAAGTAACACCCCCCAACAGAATCAAAACTCCAAGTCAGGCATATTCCTCAAAGTATAGATTTATTAGCTAGGTCATATTGGAAGATACAGATACAGATACAGATTGATAGAGTTGGAAGGGATCTTGTAGGTCATCTAGTCCAACCCCCCGCTCAAGCAGGAGTCCCTATACCATTTCAGACAAATGGCAGTCCAATCTCCTCTTGAAAGTCTCAAGTGTTGGAGCTCTCACAACCTCCGTAGGCAAGTTGTTCCACTGGTTGATCGCTCTCACTGTCAGAAACTTTCTCCTTATTTCCAGGTTGAATCTCTCCTTGGTCAGTTTCCATCCATTATTCCTTGTCTGGCTTTCTGGTGCCTTGGAAAACAGCCTGACCCCCTCCTCTCTGTGGCACATCTGGGGGAAACCCGACTCTAAAGACCCCCCCAGGTTTCCCCTTAGTTAAAAGTACAATTTCCTCCCCCTGCCCATGCAGTCCATCACATGGTCCAATCAGGTCACAGTCCAAAGTTTATCTGGCCTCACATCCCGCCTTCTTGCACCTGGTGGGAATGTCCTTGGTTCTCAGAGGAAAGAATTTTATTTTGGTTACAATCCCCTTGCTATCTCTACCTCCCGCTCCCGTTCCCACAGCTCGACCGGCCTCCACTGTGGCAGCCCTGAAGATGCCAGGGGAAAATGGCTCCAGGGCTGACATTTGCTATCCCTGATTCAAGTCATTCCCTTATGGCCAAGAATGTGGAAAACTCACCTTAGGCAATATTGGCATTTATCAAGTCAATGATTTCAGTTCTTTTGATGGGAGACCCTTCAACTCTGCCACCGTTGGCTTAATCAAGAGGCAAAGCTGTTAAGTTGGGGTCAAAATGAAGAGGCAGGACTCGCATAGTGAATTCAGCTCTTTAATAGATCTCAGTACATCTCCTTCTTTGCTGCCCAGCAGCTCCCTCTTTTAAGGGGAGCTGCCATGCAATCCAGCCAATGGGGTTGCTTTATTTTCCCACTTCTCGCTTGAGCCAATCATTTTATTCTGTGTTGCTTCCTGCTTCAAGCGGACCTTCATCCCAGGCTTCACTCCTCATTACCATATTCAACCAAAGTAACCAATGCAACAGATTTATGGTTGCCTACTTAGATTTCAATAAAACAAGAGGGCCCATCTGTTCAACCCTACTTTAAAAGTTGAATATAGAAAAACCTTTTTTTTTTAATTTGACGTTCTTGAAGATTCTGTGAAAAGTAATAACAGTCAAAGTGTAGGATCTGTGGAGATTGTGTCCCTGATAATAGAGTCATCTCACCATAAGCCATTGTTAGGTTGCTTGCATACGTTTCAAGTAGGGAAAGTATTAGCCCTTCAGTGTTTTTCCGGTGAGACCCGTCTATCAAGGCAACCTGGTCTACCCAAATATGGGTTGGAGCATACTGCTTCCGCTTTCGCCTTTCAGCCCCAATCCAGGAGCCTTTGCAGGCAGTCGCTTCCACAACAAACTATTTTTGTGTTAAATTTAAATCTTTGTCGGTAAATTTAAATTTAACACGAAAATATTAATCCTTCAGTAGGCTGATTGGTAGGCAAGGTCAAGAAGCGAGTGCAGCATGGATTCCAGAAATGTTTTTTTTTATTGTAATTAGGTAGAGTAACAGCATCTTGAAAGTCCATCCAAATTTCGATCTGTCTTATATTAAACAAAACCAATGTGGGCTATTTTGATTTGTTTTTTTACACCTTTTTGTGATGGACTTTTCTGCAAGTCCCTCTCTAACATCTCACTCATTCTTTTCTGGAGTACTGCATCACGTTTGTGTCACCACATGACAAAAAAGATGTTGGGACTTTGGAAAGAGTGCAGAGAAGAGCAACTAGGATGATTAAAAAACCTGGAGACTAAAACATAGGAATAACGGTTGCAGGAACTGGGTAAGGCTAGTCTAGAGAAAAGAAGGACTAGGGGCAACATAACAGCAGTATTCCAATATTTGAGGGGCTACCACAAATAAGAGGGGCAAATCACCAGAAAGCAGAACAAGAAACAAGGGATGGAAACTAATCAAGGAGAGAAACAACCTGGAATTGAGGAGAAACTTCCTAACAGTGAGAACAATTAACCAGTGGAACAACTTGCCTACAGAAGTTGTACGTGCTTCATCACTGGAGTTTTTAAGAAGAGATTGGACAGCCACTTGTCTGGAATGGTATAGGGTCTCCTGCTTGAGCAGGGGGTTGGACTAAAAGACCACCAAGGTCCCTTCCAGCTCTATTCTGATTGATTTTCCTATCTCTAAAGTCAATCCTATATTGTTTTATAGAAAGATGCCAACCCTGGTCAACAGCTAGTTTACCAGGAGGGTTATTTATTGGCAAGGATGAACGTTTGCCTTATCTCCCTTTTCTGTAACATTAGCATGTTCAGTTATAAATGTCATGTTCTTTAGATGTTCTTTTCCATGAATAAAAATGATGCAGCCTGGAACACAGATGGCATTTCTTAAAGAACCAGATTTAGATTGGCCATTTTGAATTTTTGACTTTTAGATCAGCATTCAGCCAAAAATAGAACTGGAAGGTTTCCCTCTACTTCTCTCTCTATCTTTATTGGAAGCTGGGCAAGGATTTCTGATGACCCGTTATTTAAAAGGACATAATATCCTGGATTATACTTCTAGAAGGAAGAAAGCATAACAAAATTGTGAGTGGATTGTTGTGTGTGGTGAACTTTCAGCTGTATTCAGTACTCTAGACAAATTCCTGGGTTTTAATATTTTAACATTTCTATATATTTTACACCCAGCTCCAGTTGATGAAACTCTAGATTCTAAAAAAAATAAACAAACAGTAAAGTTAGATCTTATAAATCTGAAACCTTTTTATTCCTTAAAAGGGATAGATGACCTTTTAGAGCTTGCTGACAAACTGCGATAGATGTAGTATCTTACATTGTACAGGTGTTCCTTGCTTACCAACAATAATTGGGACCAGGAACTCCATCACTAAGCAACATGGACATAAGGCACATCATTATGTGATCCTAGTGACTTACAATGGCAGTTCCATCATCCCACTTGCCATCATTAGATGAATTCCACATAGTCACAGCCAGAGGTGGGTTTCTGCTGGTTCGGACCGGTTCATTAGAACTGGTAGCGGAAATTTACCGCTGCTCGCCGAACCGGCAGCAAAGACTGGCGGTCCACGCCCCTGAACCAGTTCTCCAGTTGCCGCGGCTTGAAAAATAACCCTCTGCACATGCACAAAGGTTTCTGCGCATGCGCAGAGAGTCATTTCTGGGTGTTTTGCGTGACGCGACGGGGGTGCGCGCACTTCCGTCGCGATCAGAACCGGTAGGGAAGGTAAGTAGAACCCACCCCTGGTCACAGCATCCCACAATCGTGTGATCACCATTTTGACTTCCTGCTGGTTTTCCCATTGATTTTGCTTGCCAGACATCAGCAGTGTGAAGGTCACAAATGGTGATTATGAAACCATGGGATGTTCTGACAACATAATTACAAACTGGTTGCCAAACCCATGAATCATGATCATGTAACCTCAGGGATTCTGCAACAGCCACAACTATAAGGACCTATTGTAAATATAGGACATTGGAGCTCTTCTAGTCCAACCACCCGCCCAGTGTAGAAATTCATATCTTTTTTTTTCTGAAGTCCACCCCAAATTTTCTTCTTCCGATTGTGTTCCTTCTTGTGCCATCTTTTGGAACAATTTTCCTTGATCTACATGACAGCCTTTCAGATGCTTGAGAGCAGTTCTCATGTCTCCCACAATCTTCTCTTCTCCATGCTAGTCAATGGCTTCAGCTGTTCTTCACACGTTTCCTTCCTTCCTGCAGCTGTTTTACCTAAGAGAAAGTCTTCACAGAGCATGGATGGGATCAGGGGTGGGTTCTGGATCCTTTTGCTGCCGGTTCGCTCAGGGTTGCGCTGTGCGTGCGTGCCCGCAGCAATCAAAAAATAGCTTCTGCAGAAGCAAAATCCAAGATGGTGGCACCCACGGACACACCGACAGAACCGCCTCCATGACATCATCGCTGAGTTACTAACGGTTCTAAAGAACCGGATAGAACCGGTAAGAACCCACCTCTGGATGGGATAAAGAAAAGATAAAGAAAAATAAAGCTGCTGCTATTCCCCTTCCCAATTCAGAATCTCTGCCATTTTCTCACAAAAGAGATTCTGGATTAAAGTGATAGGACAAAACTGGCTTTGAGAATATCTGTCAGAGTTCAGCATCTGCCTCTCATACGCAAGCCAACAGAACCAAGACAACTGCTAAAATTAGGGGCAAAGCTGAAATTATTCCTTTTGTCGCTGACAAGACAATTTACATCTGATCTTTTAAAAGCACTAGTGACATCTGCAATTTTCCAGACGCATAATGAAAACCTGTAAGGCAGGGCATCTCAATGGCTTTTCAAGAGCCAACCCCTGAAGCTGCATTCAAGAGCTCTTCTATCTACTGACAGGGCTTAATCATCATAATGCTAAGCGAAGTCATTGTGGCAAGACCAGATGAAGCCGCTGTCATTAGACGGAGCAGTTTTTCCTCCATATGAAGGCATGGCAAAGAGATTGCTTGGAGCTGGGCTACCTTTTGTGAACCTTGTCATGTTGACCTGCTAACCTCCGCTTGAATGAGGACAAGTATTGGCAGCACATCTTTAAGCAACTTTGGACTTCCGGTTTGCTGAATTAGCAACGGCATCTCTCATTTTCTCCGTGTGTCAAAGCCAAACCTTAATCTCCATTTTTTTCTGCAGAACCAGATGTTGATGTAGAGCAGCAAAACAAATGGGAGCTGGCTAGAGGTCTTTATTAGGCCTCTGAGCCAGGCAAAATCTAATTTGAAACATTTATTTGTTTCAGGAAAAAATCAGTCTAATTCAATGTGGTCGTTCAGACTGAACAGTTAAATTGGGCTGATTGAATCTGAATTTCTGAACTCATTCAAAAAAAGCAGTCACCCAAAATATTTAGAGGCATATGATTTGATTCAATTGTCTTTTTGATTCAGATTTTGACTTGCCTTTTTGATTCAGAAAGTTGATTCAAATCTGAGAATGATTGAATGGCCTTAAAATGGATTTTTTTGGATCAAATATTTGAAGAGGTTTACTATATGTGTTTCTGAAGGATACAACCAAGTTCCTTTTTCCACTGGGCAACCATGCTTCATAAATCAGGAATGTATCTGGGACTTTCAGACCATATCAAAAGCAAGTGTGCAGGAAGAAGATTAGAAAATCCACCCATTTCATTAACTTTTGGCAGAATCTAAAAACTCTACATAACCAGAGAGCTGGATTTGATAGAACACGTGATTTGCTTGCTAATGGTTGTGTGAACCCCAACCATTGTGATTTGTTAATCATAATTTATGGCATTGTGCAGCTTGTCAACCTGGTGAGCCATAGATAAGCAAACCATGATGTTTGGTTGTTAATGGATGTATCTTCCATTAACCAATATTGCCACCAGTCAGTTGTCATCTACTACATTCCTTCCCTTCCATATTTAGATTTCCTGCCACTCTGAACTCCCTTATCTCTTGCAGTATTCCTATTTTTGGACAGGTCTACAAAAACATTGGGCATCTGATTGTGTCGAGAGTGGTAATGTATCTGTTTATGGCAGTGGTGGGTTTCAATTTTTTTTACTACTGGTCCTGTGGGTGTGGCTTGGTGGGCGTGGCGTGGCTTGGCTTGGTGGGTGTGGCTTGGTGGGCATGGCAGGGGAAGGATACTGTAAAATCTCCATTCCCTCCCGACTCCAGGGGAAGGATACTGCAAAATCTCCATTCCCTCCCGACTCCAGGGGAAGGTTACTGCAAAATCCCCATTCTCACCCCACTCCAGGGGAAGGTTACTGCAAAATCCCCATTTCCTCCCCACTCCAGGGGAGGGTTATTTCCAAATCCTCATTTCCTCCCCACTCCAGGGGAGGGTTACTGCAAAATCCCCATTCCACTCCAGGGGAAGGATACTGCAAAATCTCCATTCCCTCCCCACTCCAGGGGAAGGTTACTGCAAAATCCCCATTTCCTCCTGATCAGCTGGGACTCGGGAGGCAGAGAATAGATGGGGGCAGGGCCAGTCAGAGGTGGTATTTACCGGTTCTCTGAACTACTCAAAATTTCCGCTACCGGTTCTCCAGAACTGGTCAGAACCTGCTGAATCCCACCTCTGGTTTATGGTACCGTATCTGCGAGTGCTTAAAATTCTGGAGATCCTTTCCCTCATAATGATGGGCTTCCTACCAGCTCTTTGGTACCTTCTGTCTCAGTTATAGTTCTGTTCATTGAACTGAGAGATTAAGTATGACATAATAGCTCCAAAGGGAGAAACTGGTAAAATAGGGCTCTCAATCTGCATGTGTATGTGATCGAGAACTAACTTTTCTGCATTTGATTTATGTCAATTAACATGTTATTGACACTTTTTTGTGCTGGATGGGAAAGATGCGGCAACAATTAGCAGTATGTGGGCAATATGGCAAGGAAAATAAAACTCTTAAAGGCTTGTTTTGTTATTGTTCAATCGCTAAGTCGTGTTCAACTCTTCTTTGCAATCCCATGGACCACAGCACACTAGGTTCCTCTGCTCTAGTGGACCTATTGTCGTAATGCATAATCACTTAAATATGAGCCAGCATTGTGTGGCAGCAGCCACAAAAAAAAAAAAAGCCAACACAGTCCTAGGCTGCATTAACAGAGGAATAGAATAAAGATCACTATACCACTTTATAGTGCCTTGGTAAGGCCACACTTGGAATGCTGCATTCAGTTTTGGTCGCCACAATGTAAAAAAGATGTTGAGACTCTAGAAAGAGTGCAGAGAAGAGCAACAAAGATGATTAGGGGACTGGAGGCTAAAACATATAAAGCAGTTGCTGAAATTGGGTATGTCTAGTTTAATGAAAAAAGGACTAGGGGTGACATGATAACAGTGTTCCAAAATCTCAGGGGCTGCCACAAAGAAGAGGGAGTCAAGCTATTCTCCAAAGCACCAGAAGTCAGGACAAGAAGCAATGGGTGGAAACTAATCAAGGAGAAAAGCAACCTAGAACTAAGGAGAAATTTCCTGACAGTGAGACAAATTAACAAGTGGAACAACTTGTCTCCAGAAGTTGTGAATGCTCCAACACTGGAAGTTTTTAAGAAGAGATTGGACAACCATTTGTCTGAAATGCTATAGGGCTTTCTACCTGAGCAGGGGGTTGGACTAGAAGACCTCCAAGGTCCCTTCCAACTCTGTCATTCTGTTATTCTCCCCTGTCTCCTGCAATTTGTCCAAATTCCTGTTCATTGCGTTGATGACACTCCATGTCATCTCATCCTCTGCCATCCCCTTTTCCTTTTGCCTTCCATCTTTCCCAACACCAGAGTCTTGTCCAAGGAGTCTTCTCTTCTCATTCGGCGGTCAAAGTATTTGAGCTTCAGCTTCGGTATCTGTCCTTCCAAAGAACAGTCAGCGTTGATTTGATGAGCCGTGGTGGCGCAGTGGTTAGAGTGCAGTACTGCAGGCTACTTCTGCTGACTGCTGATTGCCTGCAATTTGGCAGTTCGAATTTCACCAGGCTCAAGGTTGACTCAGCCTTCCAGCCTTCCGAGGTCGGTAAAATGAGGACCCAGATTGTTGGGGGCAATACGCTGACTCTGTAAACCGCTTAGAGAGGGCTGTAAAGCACTGTAAAGCGGTATATAAGTCTAAGTGCTATTGCTATTGCTATTTCCTTTAGGATTGATTGATTTGATCTCCTTGCAGTCCAGGGGACTCTCAAAAGATTTCTCCAACACCACAATTTGAAAGCATCAATTCTTTGGCGCTTCAGTCTTCCTTATAGTTCAACTCTCACAGCTCTTTTAAGGGGCAGGGAGGCTCAAATGAAAATATTTAGGAATCTGTAGATTGCCGTCTTCTGTTTGGCTCTCGGCTTTGTTTTTAAAATGGATTTTCTACTGCTGCCTCATCTTGTGATTTAATTTGCACCAATTCTCATTGAAGAGACTCTTTTCAGTTATTAATACACCATAAACATAGATTTACTGTACATTATATTCCGGGAAGGAAATGAAGCATGCTGAAACATAACTTCATTTGTAGCAAGACTTCTTTTCTTGTCGCAGTTCATAGCATATGCATGTGTTATGATAATACCATAAGAAAGAAAGGATTGTATTAAAAACTCCACCAAATGAAGGTAGATAGAGGCATATTATAAATTGGGGAGTTGCTAGCATACTGATAGCCCAATAACTGGAAGAACATTTGCTGGGGTTTTTTTTTAAATGAGAATCCTAGAAGTGACTGTTTCATGAGTAATCTAACAATTCCTCCTTTCACCTAGCAACAAATCAGTTTATTTCCAATCCACGTTGTAAAAAAGATGTTGAGATTCTAGAAAGAGTGCAGAGAAGAGCTACAAAGATGAATAGGGGACTGGAGGCTAAAACATATGAAGAAAGGTTGCAGGAACTGGGTATGTCTAGCCTAACAAACAGAAAGACTAGAGATGACATGATAGCAGTCTTATGATATTTAAGAAA
>QLTV01001116.1:1202081-1221611 GCA_003457575.1 Thermophis baileyi
AGAAAGATAGATAGATAGATAGATAGATAGATAGATAGATAGATAGATAGATAGATAGATAGATAGATAGATAGATAGATAGATAGATAATAGTTCTGGTCTCCTACTTAAGCAATATACAAATCCAAGACTGTGTAACTTCTTGAGAATGTCCAATGGTTAGAATTTACCACTTAGCTGGACATTTTGATTCATTAAGTGCCATCAAATCAGTGTTGACTCTTAGAGCCCAGTTAGATACATTTTCTTCTGGAGGATTTGTCTCTTCCAGCTGCTTCAGGTACTGTGCTCATCAGTAGTATAGACTCCATCCATCTTGCTGCTGGTTGTTCTCTTCCCTTTCCTTCCACCTTTCCCAGCATTGTAGAGTCCTCCAGAGATTTAGGTTTTCACTGGGCATGCATATCAATCTATGTATTTATCTATGTTTATATCTCATACTCTAGAAATAGGAATATTGTGGCAAATGCCATTCAGTCAATTGCTGCCAAGAAACTCTCAATATTGAAACTTTTCCAGCTGCTCTAAGGTGCATTATTTTTGTTTATTTTGTTTTACTTACATCAGACTGTTTTCCGTTGATTTTAAAACCCAGAATGCTTCTGATTCTTCAAGGGAGAAATAGAAGTCAAAAATATTGGTTCTTGAAGTATGTTATCAACAATTCCAATATTTTAAACTCAAGCTGCATCGGCTTCCTGCCTTTACACTTGCTCAAAGTTAAGAGAAAGTTAACACATTAAGTCTGTTTTGCTAACATTGCTGAATATGTGGATTGTTTTTCTCCACTCTTGAGTTTGTTCCATCCAATTTCCACATCAGTTCAGAAACTATATACTATATGTGCACAGTTTACCCAACAGTTTCATGTTTTTCTTTGTTACTGGAAATATTTAGACAAAGATAACTGTAGGGGAAAACTAATGTCTGGGGAAGACCTACAGAAAGTAATGGGTTTTAAAAGGATGCCTGAAGTACATCATTGTTGGAAACCGTTGGATCATAGCCAATAAGAGAGGAGCTGATTTCCCTTTCTCTACCATGTGGCAATCTTTGAAGAGGTAGGACTTCTCCCAAAGATCTTTAGTTCCTGGAGTGTCTGATACAGTAGGGCAGGGGTCCCCAAACTTGGCAACTTTAAGACTTGTGGACTTCAACTCCCAGAATTCTCCAGCCAGCTATGGAGAATTCTGGGAGTTGAAATCCACAAGTCTTAAAGTTGCCAAGTTTGAAGACCTCTGCAGTAGGGAGTATCTTTAGGGTGCTGACCTGGTGCTGAATTGCTTTGAGTTTGGATATTAATTGCAACACTTTGAACTTGGCTTATTAGCAGATGGAGAGCCAGTGTGGCTCTTTTAGCACAGATATGATATGAATGCAGTAAGTCACCTTTGCCAATTTTGTAATCAGTTAGCGTGCAATATGTTTCTCAATGTTTCTTTAACATAAACATGCTTGTGTACAAGCTTTGGTTGGAAAGTTTCATTGCACAATGAGTGATGCAAGTAAATCAAAGGAGACGTCTGTCCCAATACATGTATTAAAGTGGGCTTTGTTTTATTTCAACTGGGATTAATTAAAAAGGGAGTTTTATATTGAACTTCAATATGGATTTGATCATTTTTAGGCTTAGAGTGATATGTAAATCACTCTACTATGGTTTCCAAGATGGAAACTATAATATATCAACCACAAAGTTGAGATCACAATCCACATTGTACTATGCCAAAACAAATAACATTACAGCTCAGTATGATGTATAAAATAGAGCCTTGATTTGTTTTAACTCTGTATTGTTCACACCAGCCTTCCCTACCAGCTTTCCCTACCTGGATGGCTTCCAGAGTCAACTTTAGCAATGACCACGTTGGCTGGAGAATTCTGAGAGTTGGAAGTCCACACTTGGGAGGACTTCCAGTTTTCAAAGGGTGGTTTACATTATGGGCAATGGCTCTCCTGATCCAAATCCAAAGGGATTTGTAGTCCTGCCCTGATGATTGAATTGAGGATTTTGTGCAAACCATTACAGTAAGTCCCAGTAGATCCACTGAAAATTTTATGCATTAAAAACAAGGTGTTTTCATTCCCACAGTGTCCTCCTAGCTAAGAGAACCACAATTTCCTGGGATTCTTCCTAATTTATATCTCCATGTGATATATTGTGCTTTGTGGTTTGCTTCAATTCATTGAGTTTTCCAAATCTGAGGAATTGAATACAAGTAAACAAGTCAATACGATGAAACCACGTGTATGTCTAGGAAAAGGTTGATCAATAGCTTTTAGAAATTGAATATAAAGTCAGATACTTGCAACATTACCAATACATACTCTTTATTTTGGAGATCCTAGTCCTCTTGAAATGCTTCTGTGACACAGGAGAGCAGGACACATCTCTCCTAATGCTATTCCCATTATGGTTTAGATTTACTATGTCAGTTTATTGCTACAGAACAAATCACTTGGGCTGATCAAAACAGATTGAACTGGGGATATGATGTTCTCCTGCCCACAAGGAAGAGAGTGGCACTGGGATATTACTCAGGGTACAGTATTCACAGGGAACAGGCTAAGGCAAGCTGCACAAGAGAGGCTCATGCTGCCAAGTGTAGGAAGTGTGTAGGGAACGCTATCTTCAACAGATCATTCTTTTTTGTTCTAGCATTGCTTGAGCAGATGTGTGTGTGTGTGTGTGTGTGTGTGTGTAAGTGTGTGTGTGTGTGTGTGTGTGTGTGTGTGTGTGTGTAGGATTCCTATTCCCTCTCTCATGATTCACTCTGTTTCATGGTCTTATTTGAGAGCTGCTTCTCTCATGCTTTGGGTGGGTATAGTCAAGTGCGTATAGTCAAGGCTATGGTCTTCCCAGTTGCAATGTATGGCTGTGAAAGTTGGACCATAAGAAAGGCTGAGCGCCAAAGAATTGAGGCCTTTGAACTATAGTGCTGGAGAAGACTCCTGCGAGTCCCTTGGACTGCAAGGCGATCAAACCGGTCAGTCCTAGAGGAGATCAATCCTGACTGCTCTTTAGAAGGCCAGATCCTGAAGATGAAACTCAAATACTTTGGCCACCTAATGAGAAGGAAGGACTCACTGGAGAAGAGCCTAATGCTGGGAAAGATTGAGGGCAAAAGAAGAAGGGGACGGCAGAGAATGAGGTGGCTGGATGGAGTCACTGAAGCAGTCAGCGTGAGCTTAAATGGACTCCAGAGTATGGTAGAGAACAGGAAGGCCTGGAGGAACATTGTCCATGGGGTCGCGATGGGTCGGACACGACTTCGCAACTAACAACAACAACAGAACTATTCAGACCAGTCTTGGGGAAGATTATCCACTCAAAATGGCTTTTTCTTTGCAAATGTTTTTTTGTATTGAAATCAGAAGTAAGAGACAGCAGGATGAATACATCTGTCCGTCTTTAACTGATCCTTGTCTTTCAGCAGTCCTTGCTGGCCAAGAGACCATGTTTGTTTGGTTGATTAATTGGTTTACATAGCCACCAATCTAGGTTTTACATGACTCTATGCAGCTTACAGTAAACATGTTGCGGAGATAAATAATTAGAGGTGACATGAATCTTGTTTCCCTGCCCTCAATCCTCATGAATAAGACCGGAGTCCAGGAAAGAATAAAAGTAATATATTTGCATAACAAAAATAAGAACATCTAAGTCTGTGTCTACATGGTGAAGAACAAAGAGAACAAAGGAAAGATTAACACATGCGCAGTACAGGTATCACATGAGAACTTCATATCAGTATACAGTGTCATTTCAGAATAAGAGTCCTGCTGACAAATTAAAATGAACGTAGTGACAAAACACGTTATCTCTCTTTGTGAGATGTGTCCAACAGGTCTAAATGAACAGAAACATGTCCTTCAGTGTTGATGCAGCTTCTGAACCCAGAATTTGTAGAGTCAGTTCAAGATATTTTATTCCTGAAGCAAAAGATAAATGGTATCTGCATACAAATGAAACCTCCGTTTACTGGACCTCAATGCAATGGGCTTTGCATATAAATTTCTCTGGAAATGTAATACATTTGCATAATGACATCAGCACGCAAATGACTTAAAATGATGCAAATGACATAATTTGCATCTCCTCAATTGGTGGTTAAATTGAATTTTCATTGTATTCCACATGCAGTAGGGGACCGAACTTGGTCTCTAAATTTTTGCAAAAGATTCATTCTCTGCATATTAGGGTAGCAGGTACCTAGTAAAGTTGCAACCTTACCATTACAGACCGCTCATCCATGTTTGATGCCTCACTTTGCCTACCTGTGGGATTGGTCTGGAAATGTTTTAAACCTAGAAAAAAATCCATTATTTTTCCTCCAGGAAAGTGGCAAAAATGAATTATCCTTTAATATCATATATGTTGTTGTGGCCATTTGGAAAAATGGAGCTTTATCCTTCAATTACTATATTCATATTTATTATTTGCAATAGTGGTGAATATTTATAATGCCTTCTGATCATTTTGTTTTTCTGAGATAGTTTACAATAGTTTATAAGAGGGAGACACGAATGAAACACAAAACCTCTGCATCATAAACACCAGAATTATATTCCATGAGCAAGCCATACCACTTTTGATGGAACCTGGAAGGAATAAAAGTATCTGTTTTTCTATAGTTAAAGCTGTGGTGGAACAGTGGTTAGAATGCAGTACTGCAGGCCACTTCTGCTGTCTGCCGGCTGCTGACAGTTTGGCAGTTCAATCCTTACCAAGGTTGACTCAGCCTTCCATCCTTCTGAGGTTGGTAAAATGAGGACCCAGATTATTGGGGGCTATATGCTGATCTGTAAAACCACTTAGAGATGGCTGTAAAGCAGTGGTGGGTTGCTGCTGGTTCGGACCGGTTCTCCCGTACTGGTGGCGGAAATTTGCCCCCGCTCGCCAAACCAGCAGCGATGGCCAGCTGGCCACGCCCCCGAATGCGCACTTCCGATGCGATGCGAACCAGTAGGGAAGGTAAGTAGAACCCACCCCTGCTGTAAAGCACTGTGAAGCAGTACATAAGTCTAAGTGCTATTGCTATTGCTAAATGCATCTGAATAACATACTCTTCCAGTTGGAGACTGCAACAGAAACAACCCTACTATTGGATAGCTGGCTACTTCATTTTCAAAGGAAGAGTAACCAGCTATAGAATCTCCCCTGGTGATCTTTGTACATTGCCAGTTTGAATTTTCACAAAGGAGAGAAGAAAAGTTAACTTCCTTGCCCATGCATTGTATCTGAAATCAGTTTTGCAGAAACAGAGCCCAATAACACCCAGATATATGTCTCTCTCCTCCATATAATATTCAGACCAGCTGGATGCTTGTCGTCCTAGGGTATCTGCTGTTCAGCTGTACATCTTTTGTTCTGCATGCAGAACACATCTGTTTCAGCCTCTGGCAGCATTTGGGAAATGGAACAAATGCTGCTGTCCTATACACACTAAAATGGAAGGGAGTCCAGCTAAACTCCATCTGGCAAACTCCTGAGGGGAAGCTGTTCATGATGCTGAAGCTTTGTGCTTCATTCTCTACCCACACTTGGTTATTCTCTGACCACACTTGGAATATGGCATCCAGTTTTGGTTGACACAATATAAAAAAAAGATGTTGAGACTCTAGAAAGGATGCAGAGAAGAGCAACCAAGATGATTAGGGGACTGGAGGATAAAACATAATGTAGAACAGTTGCAGGAATTGAGGATGTCTAATCTAGAGAAAAGAAGGACTAGGGGTGACATGATAGCAGTGTTCCAATATTTGAGGGGCTGCCACAAAGAAGAGGGAGTCAAGCTATATTCTCCAAAGCACCTGAAGGCAGAACAAGAAACAATGGATGGAAACTAATCAAGGAGAGAAGCAACCTAGAACTAAGGAGGAATTTCCTGACAGTGAGAACCATTAATCAGTGGAAAGACTTGCCTGCAGAAGTTCTGAATGCTCCAACACTGGAGGTTTTTAAGAAGAGATTGGACAACCATTTGCCTGAAATGGTATAAGGTCTCCTGCTTGGACTAGAAGACCTCCAAGGTCCCTTCCAATTTTGTTATTCTGTTCTGTTTTGTTATGCTCCGCCCCCATCTTGCCAGGACTCACTGACCAAGAAGGCAGCTCACTATAATGCATTTAATGACAAGCTGATGAATCTTATCACCTTTTCATTTTTCCATAATGCAGTCCACTGCTGTGTATTGATGGCTTTATGGAAATTAATGCAATGTCTAGATCCTATTAGCTGGCTCTCTAAGCCACTAACAAGGATAAGTACAGGGAAAATAATAAGCAAAAGTGGTTCCAGAAAAAGGAGGGAAGTCTTTCAGCTTTCTACAGTGACAAAAATAGCAATTGATTAATTGCTTTCTCTTTCCAAAATGATGACTATGTAATTCGGTTGATGACTAGTGATGACTGGCATGACTTCTTCTCATGATTTGGGGGGAAAAAATAACAAAATTGGGTGATCCTAAAATTGGGATAAAAAAATATTTTTGTGGGGATATAAATGTTAGACGATAGAGACAGGCTACGTATTGATTTTCTTTCTAGGCAGTATAACAAATAAAATGTTTTATCTTTCCTTGCTTGCAACAGAATCCATGGGTACTGTTAAGCCATTTTGTCATTTGTTTGATTGTAGCTTAGCAGGTACAGTAAATCTGGTTATTTGTGCTTTATTTACTAAAGCCTGGTCAAACTAACCTAAATAGTTAGAACAATGAATCATTGGAATGACTTCCCTCCAGAAGTTTTGGATGCTCCAACATGGAGATTTTTAAGAAGAGATGGGACAATCATTTGCCTGAAATGGTATAGCATTTCCTGCCTGAACAGGGGGTTGGACTAGAAGACCTCCGAGGTTCCTTCCAACTCTGTTCTTCTGTTACCATGATTAAGTGTAAACTGAGTTTCTGAATGTGTATGTGAGAGCAAAATAGGGAACCATTTTGTATGGGAAATATGTGAAACATAGAAACATAGAATTATAGGGTTGGAAAGGAACTTAGAGGTCTTCTAGTCCAGCACCCTGCCCAAGGCAGGAGATATTATATCATCCCAGACAAATGGATCTTTTTTTAAAAAAAAAAAAAAAACCTCCAGTGATGGAGCACCTACAACACTAGGAGACAAGCTATTCTAATGATTAACTGTTCTCAATGTCAGGAAATTTCTGCTTAGTTCCAGGTTGGTTCTCCTTCTGATGAGTTTCCATCCATTGCTTCTTATCCTGCCCTCTGCTGCTTTGGAAACAAGTCAACCTCCCATTGCTTCTTATCCTGCCCTCTGGAGAACAAGTCAACCCCCTCTTTTCTGTGGGAACCCCTCAAGTACTGCAAGAACAGCTATCATGTCTCCCCTAATCCTTCTCTTCATTAGGTAAACATACCTAGTTCCCTTAACCATGACTTTGGCATCCAAAGCCTTTCCATTCTCTTCACTTTTATCATCAAGAGCCTTCCATAATTTTTATTTGGTGCAAGACCTTTAGAGAAACTAAGAATAGTCTTCCATGATCAGTCACCCTCCAGCTGGCATGGAGTTATCTGGGTTGCAATCCCAAGGCATCTGGTAGGTGCCAAGTTTTGAGAAGCATGATTTAGAGCAATTATTCCACATTATTCTTTCGTGGCAAACCATAATCCCTGATTCCCCCAAACCCAAACAAATAGGAAACCATCCCTATTGTGTACCTTTAGTGTGGGCAAGACACCGGAGAACTGGAAGGTTAGACTGTTGGATTTTGCTTTCGGTTTGCAACCAGGGTTAACATGCTCTAAGACGGGGCAATTAAAAAAATATTTGAGGGGACAGGACATTTTTTTTGTATTTGTATTTATTAGTTTGTCAAACATGTAGAAGGTAGCAGGTATAAATATAAACATGGATATGAACGAAAGAAATGGATACAAATAAATGGGGACAGTAGGACAGGGACGGTAGGCACACTGGTGCGCTTATGCATGCCCCCTTTACGGACCTCTTAGGAATGGGGTGAGGTCCACGCTAGACAGTTTAAGGTTGAAGCTGTGAGGCTTAGAGGATGTAACAACGGAGTCAGGTAGTGCATTCCAGGCGTTGACCACTCTGTTGCTGAAGTCGTATTTTCTGCAATCGAGTTTGGAGCAGTTTACCTTGAGTTTGTATCGATTGTTTGCCCGTGTATTATTGAGGTTGAAACTGAAGAAGTCATTGACAGGTAAGACGTTGTAGCAGACAATTTTGTGTACTGTGCTTAGATCAGACCGCAGGCGGCGCAGTTCCAGGTTGTCCAAGCCCAAGATTTCAAGGCTTTCAAATTTTGAAAAACTAAAAAGATTTTAATTAGATCTTGTGTAAGGTAGAAGAAGCACTATAGAAAAGCACTCTGAATAAGCGATAACCTGTTAATTCTGCTTTGAACATCAAGGGAGGTTATGGTGTCACCAGTGAATACAATTAAATCATGTATAAAGTAGCGTTTGAGAGTTCTCCTGACTTCTCTAACACTGCTCAAATCTCTGTATTCTATCTCTGCTGCATCATGGAGATGATTATCTGGAGGCAAGGAAGGATGTTAAAATTGTCATAATTATCTCTCTTTACATCTGGACAATTTGTATAAGCTTCAGTTTAATGACCATTTAGTTTGGAGCTGATCTGTTACTATTTATGAACACACATGTATAGATTTGGGCAATACAGTTTTATGTTCTCTTGGCAAATATCGAGTGATAGAATAGTACAAGAGTAAGCAATATGGTGTTCATGAACATCAATGTCCTAATGCTAAATGGCTCCCTCGGTATAACTTATTAGCTTCTATAGTGTTTTTAATTTAAAAAAAAATGTGGACAGCTGCATCCTGCAAAGCAAATTGCCTCCAATTTAAACTTTGAATGATTATTTAGAAAGATGCCTCTATGCCCCCTGTTTGTGTTCTTAGAAAATTAAAATGATAGGTAGATAGGATAGGATAGGATAGGATAGGATAGGATAGGATAGGATAGGATAGGATAGGATAGGATAGGATAGGATAGGATAGGATAGAATAGAATAGAATAGAATAGAATAGAATAGAATAGAATAGAATAGAATAGAATAGAATTCTTTATTGGCCAAGTGTGATTTGGCCAAGGAATTTGTCTTAGGTGTATATGCTCTCAGTGTACATAAGGAGAATAAAATACATTCATCAAGAATAAAAAGATACAACACTTAGTGGTAGTCATATGTTACTAATAAGCTATCAAATCGTACTAGGAAACAAATAAAAACAATATAAATTGAAAGATACAAGCAACATGGTTATAGTAATAAGTGGGAAGAGATAGATACTAGTAAGGAAGATAATAGTAATAGTTATGAAGCCTTAGTGAATAGTTTAACAGTGTTGTGGGAATTATTTGTTAAGCAGAGTGATGGCATTCAGGGAAAAACTGTTCTTGTGTCTAGTTGTTCTGATGTGCAGTGCCCTATAGCATCGTTTTGAGGATAGAAGTTGAAACAATTTATGTCCAGGATGTGAGGGGTCTGTAGATATTTTCACAGCCCTCTTTTTGACTCGTGCAGTAAACAGGTCCTCAATAGAAGGCAGGTTGGTAGCAATTGTTTTTTTTTCCTGCAGTTCTAATTATCCGTTGAAGTCTGTGTTTGTCTTGTTTGGTTGCAGAGCCAAACCAGACAGTTATGGAGGTGCAGATGACAGACTCAATAATTTTTTTTACAACTCAATGCTTTTTCTTTTTTTTGGGAAGGGAGGGAAGTGAGGGAGGATGGGAGAGAGGGAAGGAGGACTGAGGGAAGATAGGAAGGAAGGAAGGAAGGAAGGAAGGAAGGAAGGAAGGAAGGAAGGAAGGAAGGAAGGAGGGTGGAGGCAAGAGGGATGGAAAAACCTGGGATCTGCACAAGTTAGTGAGGACATACTCATTTGTTTTCTTCTGATTAATGTTTTGTGCAGCCATCTTTTGAAGGGTAAATCCTATCCATAGCAGCTTAAAGTTCATCTGAATAATTTTGAAAATATGGGTTATATACACACATACACTCATAGATATACATATAAAATTAAGGGTAAGAATTTCATGTCTATATGAAATTATCATTTATAGCATATAGTATATTTGCTATACATTTTCCGTAATTTTTGGAAATTAATATCAGTTGTTCTTTATTTTTTTAAATAAAAGCCATCTTGTTCTCATTCTTTGACTTATCTCCCCGATGAAGGCTTCAAAATATATTTACTCCAATATCCTTTTTTTTAAAAAAATGTTGCCTACCATTGTTGTCTTTTAACATTAAGTGGTGTACCTTCCCCCCCCCCAGAGGTTTGTTTGATCAGAGAAAGATGAATGGTAACAGATTCTGATTGTATCACTTATTGCACTGAGAATTTTAATGGAGGCAGAAGATTAAAATTTGGCTCCAGCGGGGTTTATGGCAGAATTCTTTTATAGGCCTATTCATATCTGCCTCCCACCAAAGGTGTCAGTGACAGAAACGGATTCGGTGCGTGTAACACATATGCTCTGCTATTGAGCGAAGCCCCCATCCAGCAGTCTTTCATCCATTAATTTGCTCCTGCATTATATCTTTGCATCAGTCAGATTTTCCCATGCCAAAAGCGGATGCTTTTGTGAGTATCAGTTCTGAGGGCTGAAATGATAGGAATGTGTTTGTGCATTTGTCTGCTTTTCTAAAAGGCATTGCTGAAAGCTTTCCAGAATGGGAAACTTTAAAGCTCAAAAGAATTTGTTCATTTAAGCAGGTGGCTGGTATGTGAGCACAGTATCCTTCTCGGTATTTCAGAATCTCAGATTCCACAGCAGGGGTGGGTTCTAACTTACCTCGCCGCCGGTTCGCTTCCTCCCACGCTGCGTGGCTGCGCATGCATTGCGTGCCGTGTGGCCGTGCCGCGTGGTCACGGGCGACCTTCGTGCACGCATGCGCAGTGCCGAAAATTTGCAAAAAATTCAAAAAAAACCCCCCAAGATGGCAAAAACAAGATGGCGATGCATGCGCAGTGCCGGAAACTCGGCTTCTGCGCATGCGTGTGCAGAAGAAAAAAAATAGCAAACCCCCCCCCCAACCCCCCCCCCAAAAAAATATGGCGGCATCCACGGACTGGCACCAACAGAACCGTGACATCACCAGCGGTTTGCTACTGGTTCTATAGAATCAGTGCCAACCGGGAGGAACCCACCTCTGTTCCACAGGCTCTGCTGTTCATCTCCGTCTGGCGGTTTTAACTCACCAAAGTAGGGGGAGGACTGACCTAGTCAGATCATGACTGCAGTTGGACTGGGGTAGTGATTGCCAATTTAATGCTGCTGCTGCTGCTGCTGCTGCTTTTGCTCTATATGACAGGAGTCCCCAAACTCCGGGCCTCTGACTGGCACAGGTCCATAGACCACCAGGGACTGGACCACGCAAGTGAGCGAAGCTCCATCTGCGCATGCGTGGGATCCAGGCAGCGCGCGAAACAATGCCCCCTCCCAGGCTGCAGAAAAACCGCTCTCCACGGAACCAGTCCCTGGCACCCAAAAGGTTGGGGGCCGCTGCTATATTATATTAGAATAAAAAACATGTACATATTTACATGCATAGGTATAGACAAGTATACATGCATTTATTTAGAGAGTAATTCCTGTTTGTAAACAATTTCTAAAAATCTTTTGGGTAATGCCCAGCCGGGCAGGGAGGAGGAATCAAGTGGGCAGTTAGCCTTGAATCGTTGCTCAACCACAAAAGATCTAGGACTGACACCCCCCCCAACCCTCTAAGCTCCATGGGTCATTATCTATCTGTTCTCAAGGGAAGCCAAGCAGTCTGAGGAGATTCCTGTATTATAGGTAAATTGCAATAAAGTAGTCAACTTGAACTCTTTATGGGTTGAGCTATTGATTGGGCCTGACATAATGGTACTATAATGTGGAACTTTGCTGGATCAAGCCAAAGAGCCACATAGACCAGAATCCTGTTTGATTGTAGTGGCCAAACAGTTGCAATTTGCCCAACTGTTAATCATCACCCTCCTCTTCTGGATCTAGAATTCAGAAACCTGAACACCAACGGTAGTGCTAGAAGGTCTACTGCTTCCCCCAAATCCCACTATTTTTTTTCTTTTGTGCATTTCTTTTCATGGCAGTAATCCCAACATCCATCATCAAACACCATTTGTGTATGGAACAGACATACAATATAGGTTATTTCAAGCCATAAAGCTTCTGGACCTAACACTCCAAAGGCAATACCACCCTCCTATAAATCTGAAATTGTTTTACAAACTGTTAGAATGGAAGACTCTAACATTATGAGCCAAGGTGGCGCAGTGGTTAGAGTGCAGTACTGCAGGCTACTTCTGCTGCCTGCCGGCTGCCTGCAATTTGGCAGTTCAAATCTCACCAGGCTCAAGGTTAACTCAGCCTTCCATCCTTCCGAGGTCGGTAAAATGAGGACCCAAATTGTTGGGGTCTCCCTTATGCTGACTCTGTAAACCGCTTAGAGAGGGCTGTAAAGCACTGTGAAGCAGTGCTATAAGTCTAAGTGCTATTGCTATTTGCATATACATAGAACTTTTGAAAGCAGAAGGAAGCCTTCTCTTGTGATTATCTACTGGCATGAGATACAATATTGTAAGTGATACGGTTGTTCTGGAGAAGTTTCATGCGATACTGTAACATGATATAAAATAGTCATGTGGTGGATTATTTTTTTAATGCAGAAGCATTACTCATCAGATGCAATTAACAGTAGGACATTTCTCATTTCTGAATGATATAATAATGATTGGAAAAATGAGGGCATAATGGCAGAGGTTCTCCATCTCTGCTGTAGGACCTCAAGATCTGAAGAATGAAGACAAATATGTGTCCCAGAATATTGTTGCATGGATCCAATCTGGGTCAGTCACCGGGGCCAGAGGTTTTGTCTTCCGAGCTTTCGGATTCATGCTGGAGCCCATCTTCAGGGAACTTCTCAGTGTGTGCTTTTTGGGTTGTTCTGTGTGTGGTATTTATATGGTGCCAATCAACATCTAAAAAAAAGCTGCACACAACAGGCTCCATATACAGTAAATACCACACACAGAACATCCCAAAACACACACTGTGCTAGAAAGAAGTTTTCTGAAGATGGGCTCCAGCATGAGTCCAAAAGCTCAGAAGACGAAACTTCTGGTCCTGGTGACCAACCCAGATTGGATCATGTATGTCTCTGCTTTGCTTTAGGTCCTTTGACTAATTGTGTTACCAAGAAGGTTTACCAGAAGCTATTTTATAAGAATTATATGCAAATGCTAAAAAAAAAAAAACCAACAACAACATAGGAGGAATTATTTTATTCTATGGAAATGCAGACGATATTTAATTGGCGGCAGCAAGAGAGAGATAAATAAAAAAGAAATTGGGAGTCTTAGATAAATAGGCACTACATGTAAACACTTGGATGCATACTGTTGCTAATGTTGCAGCTCAACGGTTGCTTAGGTCTGAAAATAGACAGGAGTAATGAGGGTCGGCAGAAACAGCGAAGACACACTTGAACACCATGCTTTGATTCTTCTTTGATATAAAGGATGATCTTCATTAACTCCAGTTTTCTCCCTTCCTTTGTGGGAAAATTAAAAGCCAATAGCTTCTCGGTGTCTTTTTGTTATCTGCTGGATGGGTGGCAATGTTCATAACTTGGGCTTTTTGCCAGGAATCATTAAATGCTGTAAACGATTCTGAAGGTTGTGTGTGTGTGTGTGTGTGTGTGTGTGTGTGTGAGAGAGAGAGAGAGAGAGAGAGAGAGGGAGGGAGGGGGGGGGGGAGGGAGAGCGAGAGAGAGAGAGAGAGAGAGAGAGAGAGAGGAGAGAATAGATTGGTTTGTTTTAACATCATCTGCAATTGACATTCCAGAGAGAAAGCTTCTGAGAGAACCAGAGCAATGTAGTAGGATGAAGGTACTCAATTAGAAATGGTAGGAGATCTAAGTTCTACTCTTCCTTGATCAGGAAAAAAAAAAAAAAGCTCAGGGTGACTTAAGTCCACTCATTCATCCTATAGATCAGTGATGGCGAACCTATGGCATGTGTGCCACAGGTGGCACGCGGAGACATATCGGAGGGCACGTGAGGCATTGCCCTATGTCAGCTCCAGCGTGCATGCGCGTGCTGGCCAGCTGATTTTCAGCCTTGGGGAAGGCCATTTTCGCCCTCCGGAGGCTTCAGGAGGCTTCCCTGAAGCCTCTCAAGTGTGAAAAACAGCCCAACAGGCAAACCAGAAGTCTGGACTTCTGGTTTGCCCATTGGGACATTTTTAACTCTCCGGAGGCTTCAGGAGGCTTCCCTGAAGCCTCCGGAGTGCGAAAAACAGCCCAACGGGCAAACCGGAAGTCCGTTTTTCTGAACTTCTGGTTTGCCCATTTGGCCATTTTTCGCCGTCCCAGGCTTCAGTGAGGCCTTTGCACATGCGCGGAGGCAGCAGGGGGGGTGTGCGCATGTGCAGGGGGCAGCATGGGTGGTTGTGCGCATGCACGGGGGAAGGGAATGGGTGCGGGCACGTGTGCACGCACTAGCACGTGCACACACACACCCTTTTGGCACGTGAACCAAAAAAGGTTTGCCATCACTGCTATAGATCATCTTACTTGCATTGAACCTACGCTATGAATTATGCTCCATAACCTTCAGTGAAGCAGCCTCCCTTCTACAGTACATTGATTTGGGCTGATTATATCTGGCATATTACCAAGTCGGGCACATTACCAAGTCTGTAAAATAGTTTTTTGCCTTGCTTTGTTTTGTTGCTCCATAGAAAGCACAAAGAGTCATCCAGCTAGAGATTCGGAACCTCTTTGGATGTTTGTGCCTGCATGTGTATATAGGACTAATTAAATCAGATTTGTGATGCAAAGGAAGGAGCATTAACCCTTTTGTTTGTGCCAAATTCCCATGCAATAATCCCTCCTCCTCCTCTCTCGCTCTTCCCCCAAGCTGTGATTTGCATCATTGCAGAAAATCAAAGGCAATTTAGGGGAGGAACTTGGGATCCATCAAACCATTTAGAGGAAAGGTTAATTTTGCTAAATTACAATCCCAGGTAAATTTGATTCAGCTCCATTTCGACCCCTTGTTTTGAGTTTCCAAAGAGATGGCACAAAAAGAGACTGGCTTTAAAAAAAATTTCTCTTTAATAAATAAAAGGGGCTGCTCCTAAGAACAAAAGAACATCTTTCCCAGGTTATTTATTTTGTTTATTGTATTTCACCCTTTTATACTGTCGGCTACCAAAGTCTTCAGTTTACAACTGAAAGATAAAAACCAAGTTCAAGAACATTAAAATAAAGTAACGTATTCAAGAATTAAAAGCTGCTTCAGAGTTAAGATTCAAAGTCACTTTCAGAAGTGATTTAATTCTGCCAACTCAGTAAAGTAAACATCAATAGAGAAGCACATATCCTGATTACTTAAGAGACAAACAACCTCCTCAAATGGCTTCACTGTATATTCTGTGGACAACCTCCTCAAATGGCTTCACTGTATATTCTGATGATGATGATGATGATGATGATGATGATTGATGATATCCATTCAGTCATGTCTGACTCTTGGCGATTCAATGGGCCAGGTCTCTCCGCATCCTCCAATCTTGCACTGCTTCTTTGAGTTGTTTTATGTTCTGGCTGCAGAGGTGGGTTGCTACCGGTTTGGACTGGTTCGCCCAAACAGGTAGTGACCCACTGGTGATGTCACAATGACATCACCGATCCGGTTCAGTCGGTGCCGGTCCGTGGGTGCTGCCATCTTTTTTTTTTAATTTTTTTTAATTTTTTTAATTTTTTTTTAATTTTTTCTTCTTCTGCGCATGCGCAGAAGCCGAGTTTCCGGCACTGCGCATGCATCACCATCTTATTTTCGGCTTTTTAAAAAACATTTAATTTTTTATATATTTTTTTACTGCGCATGCGCGCGCCCCCAAGGTGCGCCCCCGCAGCGCGGGAGGAAGCGAACCGGCAGCGAAGTAAGTCAGAAGCCACCCCTGTCTGGCTGGTGCCAGCTTTGATAGTGTCCAGCCACTGTATTCTTTGATGGCCAAGTTTCCTTTTAGCAATAACTCTTCCAAACATAGTTGCTTTCTCCAGTGAATTCCCCTGCATAACATAGTCAGAGTAAATGAGATTCAGTTTCATGATTTTGCCTTCCGGAAGCATGTCTGTCTATTCCTGTGTGTGGGCTGAATGTGGACAAAGACATTCTGTCAGGTAACCTGGACATTAGAGGATTTTAAAGGTGAAATGGGTTTCCTACTTTTCCAGAACTTAGTTGGCAGGTACCATAATACCTTTGAACAGTGGTGGGATTCAAATAATTTAACAACTCTCGATAGCAGGGGGGGGAATAATTTAACAACTGGTTCGCTCAGGGTCTGGTTGGCTGTCGTGGGAGGCGTGACCCATCCCCCGTCCTCCAGCTCCACTGCAATGCGGGGCGAGCCTCCCACGACGGCCAACCTCACCATGGGTGAACCGCTTGTTAAATCACTCCCCCCTGCTATCAAAGTGGATCCTGGGCGCTGCGCTGCAATGGAGAAACAGGCAACGGACCGGCCGGCATGAGGGAAGGAGGAGGCGGCAGGGAGAAGTAAGGGGGAAAGCGGCCTTCTCCTTTCCCTCGCGCCAGCTGCTCCATTGCCCATTTCTCCATTACAGCGCAGCACCCAGGATCCACTTTGGTAGCGGTGTCTGTGTCTGTGTCTGTGTTTGTGTGTAATTTAACAACCGGTTTGACTGAACCGGTGCGAACCGGCTGAATTCCACCACTGCCATTGACTATAATCTACTATAATCTCAGAACAGCCAATTTGCTGAAGTCTGTAGTAACTGAGCTTGCTAGATGCATCACTAAAGTAGCCGCATGAGCATTGCCATTTCTGATTGCACTAAAATAGCAGAACCAGATCTACTCCAGACGATTGCCTTCCAAGCTACATGTGCATTACCTAAAGGTTAATTCATTTATATTAACGTTACAAGCTAAAGTTGAAATGCCATTTTTTTTTTCAAGCTTCCCATTTGCTTTAGTGCATTCATAGGTAGGTGAGCATAGTAGTGTAAATTGTAATTAAACAACACCACTGTGTAAATTTATATTGACATTGCATGTGTCTAATGCTAGTGAGCCCGTGGCAGGTCTGTGCAATTTATGCTAAAACAGAACATTTGTGCTCCATGCACTTTTCCTATTTCATTCTAGCAGTTTTCCAAACTCCATGTGGTGTGCATTTTATTAAGAATGGCATGTTTCAAACCATTAGGGTTTTATGTTTTGTTTTGCTTTGCTTTGCTTTGTTGGTATAAGAATTTTGAATAAATGAATCCAGTTAAATAAAAGTAACATTTATTCAAGAACAACAGAACATAAATTCAAGGTGATAAAGATAACCAGAACATGGGTGCCATAGGCTTCTTGTTCTGTTTTGGTTAGTTTTAATCAGAGGTGGGTTCCTGCCGGTTCGGACTTTAGAACCGGTAGTAAAAATAGGGACTGGTTCTCTGAACTGGCAGTAACGGCAGCCTGGCCACTCCACCGAGCCGGTTCTTTTGACGGTGCCGTAGGTGCCGCCATCTTGTTTTTCACTTCTGTGCATGCATAGAAGCTTTGTTTTAGCACTGCGCATGTGCGAAGCGCAGGCGCACGGTGCACCACTGAGCGAACTGGCAGCGACGAAAACCGGAACCCACCCCTGGTTTTAATCCCTATCTGCCTTCTTCTGGTATTTTTCTATGCACAGTATTCTTCATTCTGTTTTCCTGTTGATCACCATTAAATGAGTTTGTGGCTTGTTATGTAAGTATATTTTTTGTGCTGACTCATTCAAAACCCAGCAAGATTCTACTCAACCAAGGAAAACAAGCTCTTCACTGATCTCTCATGAGCCATAGAGATGACTTCACACATTTGTGACATCCTCTCCATCGCCCCCCCCCTTACATAGTCAACAAAAACTCTTAGATTCTCTAAATAGGTAGGTTGGATGATCCAAAACACCATCTGGTTAATGGCTTTTATATTTCAAATACCACAGTCATTTGGTTGCTGTTCATATAAGTCAATTCTGTGGGACTCCTCCGGATTCCCTGGAAGCTACTCAGAAGTGAGAAAAATGCTTCTAATAGTTTGTTCTGATGATGCTAAGAGGCAGGTGTTGTCTTCACATCTTCCACTTTAAACAGATTTAGATCAGGAAAGGGATGAGCTGCAGGGCCTCCACTACAGATGCCAAGATGACTTGTCAATGTCAGGGAAAACATGGTTGTCTTATGCAGTAGATGTATGGCACGGATTCTGTATGACTTAACTCACCACATTTCTTGAGTTCTTTTCTGTTCTTGGACTGGTCTTCCAAGACCTTCCCTTCCCACTTCTCTTACTTACAAAAAACCAGAGACTCCTCAAGTTCCTTAAGCACTGAGAACTAAATTTGGCTACTGATTCACATGGGAACAAAGGACACAGACAGAATTAGTCCTGAAGACACTACATGGGACTGTGAAGCACCAGGCAGGAGGATTAAAACGTGCACATTAAAACAGCTGGCTAGCAGATGATACCAATGGGAACAGTTTGGATGCTGATGATGGGATGCTTTTTGGAGATGAGGGGCTCTTGGCAGGAGATGAGAACTGGAAAGAATATGTCTGGAAAGTGCCTTGCAAGGCTGATCTGGTGGGCTTCACCCTGAATGTTTTGAGGAAGGGGAGGGAGAGACTGAAAAATAGCTCAATGCCAAGTTCGGGAAACAAGATGCAAGATATGAAAGTGCCAAGTAAACTTGGGAGTAGGTTAGGTTACGTGATCTAAGGACTAGAATGGAAAATGTGTGTAATAACCCAGGAAGTGTACCAGCAAGAAATAAATATTTACCAAAAATAAAAATAAAAAAGAGAAAGAATTAGAAAAGTTTAAGTACAAAAAGAACTTCACAAGGAAGCCAAAAGCCATAAAAAGGGCTTTTCTGGCTGTCTCAGCAGCAAATGGAAGAAAAAGGAAGGGGTGGGTTTAGGAAAAGATGATAAGATAGTAACAGATAATGAGGAGAAGTAAGAGTTTCTCAAGTCCGATGTCGTTTTGGTTTTCTGAATGGGGAAGTGTGTCCAATGGACTTAAGATGAACAGTTGACAAAAAATGGAAATAGATGTCTCTGGAGATTCTCAGTCATCCAGGTCACAGTTGTCTCAAAAGTGCTTTTTCAAAAGGCAACTGGACTGTTTTTTCGAGAAGAAGGAGAAAGATTCATTTCTCATCCAATAAACTTCATTAGTGTGATGGCGGGTGGGCGAGATGGAAGAATAGGTTCTGACCGGATTGTATTTCCTTGCAGTCACCTGGTCATTAGCATCAGATGACTAGCATCATTAGTAGCTTTGTTAATAGCTAGTATTACTAGCATAGTTAGTGAAGTAGAATCTCACCGGCTCAAGGTTGACTCAGCCTTCCATCCTTCCGAGGTGGGTAAAATGAGGACCCAGATGGTTGGGGGCAATATGCTGACTCTGTGAACCGCTTA
>QLTV01001116.1:1232799-1245340 GCA_003457575.1 Thermophis baileyi
CCCTCCTCCCTCCTCTCTCCCTCATCTCTCTCTCCCTCTATCCATCTCTCCATCCATCCACCCCTCCATCCATCCATCCATCCATCCATCCATCCATCCATCCATCCATCATCTATCATCTATCTAATCTATCAAGAGAATTCATGGTGGGCTGGACTTGGGTATCTTCTGGGAATGTAAGGACTCCAAACTGATGATGCATTTAACCCCACCCTCAGGCTCCATCTGCTCGTCTCCTATAGTTTTGAGTACTAAAAATTCATACTTTAATGTATATTATCAGTTATGGAAGACCAGGTCCACATGTGAAGATTCAGTTAAGCTGTTTATTGCTAAAAGTCTATGCACAGGAATTCTCTTAACTAATAGCATCTGATTATACAGTAGTTAGATAATGGTCAATGGCACTCAAGGGGAGTTGGACTTACTTTGTTTGTGACTATATAGCAATTCTAGGCTGATCTCTCTTTTTACTTCGCCCCCAGATTCTGCCATGCCTTTTCCTACATCATGGCCCCCAAGCCCATAGTTGTTCTGAGATAGATATATGATAGATAGATAGATGATAGATAGATCGATAGATAGATCGATAGATAGATAGATAGATAGATAGATAGATAGATAGATAGATAGATAGATCCATCCATGCATTACAAGAACTTATTTATTTATTAGATTTTTATTCTGCCTTTATTACTTTATAAGTAACTCAAGGCAGCGAACATGCATAATACTTCTTCCTCTTCTTATTTTCTCCACAACAACCCAAATGCCAGTGAAATGTTATGAAAGCTCATTTTGGAAGCCCTAGGCATTAGACACTGGCTTCTTAATGACACTTCAAAAAAAAATGGCCACAGGGACAGAGATCCTGAATTTACTACTTTGCATATCCTAGTGACTATACTACCAAGAATGTAATTTTAATCCTTCTTATAAATTGGAGCCATAGGTGACAAGCAATGACACTAAAATAAATCTCGGTCTTTTTAAATGAATATGCATGAAATCTGAGCAAACGAAAGTAGACAAATATGGGCACTGCTAAGAATTGCTTTTGTGTCAAGATGCAACAAAACCTGGATCAGCTTAGTAGGATTAAAAAGCCAGAGAATCTTATTTTATTGCTATGGATTTGCTCAGCTATTAGCCAACCTTCTGGTGCAATTCTGTGATATTCTTTGCCGGATGAAAAGAGGAGGGGGGAAAAAAGGCATTTAACAATAATAGTCTCTTTGAAAAAGCTTACTCAGGTCAGTTAAAGACTTAGCAGCTGTACCTGCATAAAACGTTAAGCTTGGTCAGAGTTAACCCTGGTTATTTTATGTGTACTTGTGTGGCTTAGAATGCTATGCAAAATCAGTCTGTTTGGTAAGCCACAGTTCAATACATTGTGTAAACTAGACAATGGGTTAATTCAGTAACCGGGATAAGTCTGTTGTGTGCATGCAATCAGGATAGGGGACAAAGAAAATGTACTGCCACACCAGCTTGAGGCTGCATGAACCAAACAGATATATGCCTGATGTTCAAAAAGGAATGAATGCTGCAGTATATAAAACACACCTTATGACCAGAAGAGATTAGAAAGCTGATATGGTGTTATTCCAATTGATTTTGCTGTGTATTTATACTTGAAGGTAAAGAGCAGACACACTGGAAATCAATCAGGCTCTGTGCTGTATCTTCACTCCCTCCACAGTACCGTTTGAATGAAACACTTATATCATTTTTATGGCATGTCTCTGATAGAGATGAGTGATCCAGGAGATTAATGGCTACCACTAAGACCTTTACACCGCAACCTCCTGGCTCTGCCATCATAAAGCTTGTGGTTCTGGAGTTCAAGGTGCCCTCTAGGGAAGCTTGGCTGCAAGCAAACTAAGAGCTAAATTCATGATGGCAGGGAAAAAAAAGATGGAAAGCAAGCCAAGGGGTTGGTTCTTGATGACTTCAAGTTCTTGGGAGAGAAAAGAAAATGGAGGCCAAGAGGTGATGGTGTTCAGCGGTGCATCTTCCAATTTTGAACAGTCTAACAGGGTTGCTTTGAGGACAAAGTGAGAAGCGGTACAATTGAAATCCTATCTCTCATTTCTTTCGGGAGCACAAGGTAACACACTTGAGATTGTTCCTCATGTTTTTCCTCACAATATAGCTCCTGCAAGCTAGGTCACTGAGAGATAGTGACTGGTTCAAATACATCCAGGGAGCTACATGGGTGATGAGAGATCTGAGCTTGAGTTCCATCAGTTCCAGTCCAACACTTTAAATCATTGTACTACATTACTTCTTCTTGAGCTTCGATGGTAGAACCTGAAGTTCTAATATTAGAGCAAATCTGTTTAAAGCAGGGGTGTCAAACTCAAGGCCCGGGGGCCGGATCTGGCCCACGGGGTGCTTAAATCTGGCCCACAGGGCCACCCTGGAAACAGTGATGGACTGGCCCGCAGTGCCTTTGCCAGTGAAAACAGAGCTCAGGAGGGCCACACGCTGGCAGAGGGTTGAAGGAGGAGAGCCTGTTTCTCTGGCAGAGCACTCGGGCCACCACAGGCGCCCCCGACATGAGTGACGTCAAGCTGGACATGCCCACCCTGGCCATGCCCATTCCGGCCCCCTGAGGTCAAACACAACCCTGATGTGGCCCTCAATGAAATTGAGTTTGACACCCCTGGTTTAAAGCCCCATGTCAAAACTGAAAAATAGAGAAACATTTTTTTTTTAGTCAATTGATTGTTAATATCTGTGCCCTGCAATGAAGTTTGGAGCTTGTTTCAATTTTTGACATGCCATAATGATGCAAAGCTTATGCTACGCTGATTGCTACACACAAGTCAACTAAAGCCCTTCAAACCAAAAGACCCAGCAGCCCCAGAAGAAAAAAAAAACCAGGAGTCATTTACAACATACACTGTAATGACTGCATCAGCTACTACATAGGACAAAAAAGCAGAATGCATCCATGAACACCAAGTAGCAGTCAGAAGACATGATGAAAACTCTTTAATTTAACAGATTAACAGAGTTGGAAGGGACCTTGTAGGTCATCTAGTCCAACCCCCTGCCCAAGCAGGAGACCCTACACCATTTCTGACAAATGGCAGTCCAGTCTCTTCTTGGAAGCATCCAGTGATGAAGCTCCCACAACTTCCGAAGGCAACTTCTGTTCCATGGGTTGATTGTTCTCACTGTCAGAAAATTTCTCCTTATTTCTAGGTTGAATCTCTCCTTGTTCAGTTTCCATCCATTATTCCTTGTCTGCCCTTCAGGTGCTTTGGAAAATAGCTTGACCCCCTCCTCTCTGTGGCAGCCCCTCAAATATTGGAAGACTGCTACCATGTCTCAATTGGGAAACTGTGACCATTCTAGACCAAGCCAAGTCCAAAAAAGGTAGAGAATTTCTAGAAGCCTGGCCCTCTGACAAATTAGCTATCAATAGACACATAGACATAAACGGTATCTATATACTATGCAAAATAGACGACAAGCCAAAAGGGGAACAAAAAGACACCTCCCCACCTGTAATCAACACTCAGTTGAGTATAGATTAACTCCAAGATTAACATCAAATAAACAATCAAATAAACAATACTCCAATCAAGAACTGCCAAAGAAGCCAACAATACAGTAAACAATCCAACCAAAGAACCTCTAAGACAGTGGTTCCCAACCTTTTTTTGGCCATGCCCCATCTAAGCATCTCTAAAATCCTGATGCCCCCCCTTGTGACATATAATTCTTACTATTCAAAAAGTGAACTCCTACTCACTCGGAGGAAGCCTAAAAGGCCATTTACTTGGTTTAAACAAGGTTCCAATTGCCCCCCTGTGGGGTGTGGGCCCCACATTGGGAACTACTGCTCTAAGATCACCCCTACAAACACAGAAGGGCAAGCCACTAGAATATAAACTGAGAGCAAACCGCACTCCTTACTAGCACTGATGATGTTACCTAATTTGGATAATGAAACGTCTGCAAGAAAACAAACAAGCTCAGAGGACCCGTTATTTCAACCCTAAGCTACAAATATTCTCCTTTAAATGAAGTGAAGGGTGGAAGCTTATCAAAGAGAGATCCAACCTAGAAGTAAGGAGAAATGTCCTGACAGAACAATTAATCAGTAGAGCTGCTTTCTCTGGAAGTTGTGGGTCCTCCATCTTTGGAGCTTTTTAGGAGATTATGGGGCCATTTGTTTGGAATTGTATAGGGTTTCCCATTTGGGCAGGGAGGTGGAGTAGAAAACCGACACGTTCCCTTCCAACTCTGCTATTCCGTGTTCTATGGTAGGCTTGTGATCTCCTTCTTATGAATGTGGTGAGAATGTGGAGAGGACAGACTAATGAGCCGTGGTGGCGCAGTGGTTAGAATGCAGTACTGCAGGCTACTTCTGCTGACTGCCTGCTGCCTGCAATTTGGCAGTTCGAATCTCACCAGGCTCAAGGTTGACTCAGCCTTCCATCCTTTTAAGGTCGGTAAAATGAGCACCCAGATTGTTGGGGGCAATAGGCTGACTCTGTAAACTGCTTAGAGAGGGCTGTAAAGTACCATGAAGCGGTATATAAGTCTAAATGTTATTGCTATTGCTAAGAACACAAACAAACAAACAAAAATCCTAAAAAAGCAAATGCTTGAGTGGCTTTCCCAGGAAGACACATCAGAAAATGTGTCAAAGCAACCTCTTTCGGCAGAGGGTGGAATTCAGTTAGTGTCCTTTTGTCTTGAGTCAGAGGAATACAAAAGCCACTGGATGAGTATTTCCCACTCCAGTCGCCCGTGTTCAGATAAGCAAAGCGCAAGCTTGGCTGGCGGCCCAAATCTGCCAATAAAAATTAAGAAATTGATTTCCTTTTGTTTGCCTGACAGGATGAAGGCTCTTTTTATGAGACAGTAAATGCAATCCATCTCCGAGCACAGCCAGATTTTTAATTGTATTTGTTGTGCTTTCACTTACTCTGTTTTATGAGTTGCAGTCTGTATTCTTCTTGGCTCAAAAAGCTTACCCTGAGGAGTGAATGAGTGTTGGATTCTGTAAAAGGTTGGGGATTTTAAACAAGGGCAGTTGGTGGAGCCAAGGTGGTGGTTATTATTTAATTGATAACATTTGCTTTGAAACCAGCTAACACACAAGCTAGTTAATTGCATGAAGATGATCTAAGAAACCTCCTTTTTTTTTTAAACAAAAACAAAAACTGAGCTAATGTGAATTTCTTACTATGAATGCTATGGGATTACACTGACATCTTATTTTTATATTTAAGTCATAACTTTTCACTGGGAAGTCAAGACAACGGCAGACGTGATCTTCACAAAAAGCCCCCAGAGATATAGGTTGGACCACGAGATACTATCTGACCTTCAGTGTCCCAGACAGCAAAATATTCAAGGCGGAAGTTCAACCTTAATTTCACCAATTCCAACCCAGCAGCTTTAACCCAGGGGTTTGCAGCAATCTTTTGGCAATCAGGAAGTCATATTTGCCTTCTTTTATTTTTCCAGAGGCTGAGAATTGCAGTTTGCAATATGGTAATGCAATGATATCATGCAGTGGGGACAGAGCCAGGGTTTTGCATTTTAATGTTTTATAGAAGGCATACAAAGAATTAAAATGTTTTGCAGATTTGTTAAACTGGCTTGATAGTTTACACAGACTTTAGTACTGTTTCTGGCTCCGATCCAACAGTTAAATTATGACTCTGTTTGATGTTCTGCTGCCAAATGTTGGTGATAGCACATCTGGGGGCTGCAGGAACTGCATATCAACTTTTTTTTTTCAAAAAATCAGATTATAGCAATAGCACTTAGACTTATATACCGGTTTACAGTGCTTTCCAGCCCTCTCTAAGCGGTTCACAGAGTCAGCATATTGCCCCCAACAATCTAGGTCTTCATTTTACCCATCTCGGAAGGATGGAAGGCTGAGTCAACCTTGAGCCGGTGAGATTTGAACTGCCGAACTGCAGCTAGCAGTCAGCTGAAGTAGCCTGCAGTACTGCACTTTAACCACTGCGCCACCTCGGCTCTTATGGACATTTAGTGGCCTGCAAGCCATGATCCAGTTAAGAAGTGATACATAACAGGCTGAAGCAGAAAGAGTGTCAGAATGCTGAGGAGAAGATATATGTGTGAATTTTACTTTTTATATAAAAATATTTTATATTTTTGAAATATTTTTTTTTCTACATGTGAAAGGAGAGTAAAACTGAGGCTTTCAGAGACATCTGTTCCCCAGAGGTTTCCATTGGTATGAATCACCTGAATTCATAGCTGGAAGCTGTCAAAAACTGACACTGATATTTCCCACTTAGGAAGAAATCTGCTTTACTGCCTGTAGACTCTCAAGCAATAAAAAAAAATAAGCCAACAAAACTGTCATTGATCTCTGTTCATTTCTATTTTCCAGCAGCTTTTTTCAAGTAATTTTTATTAAGAATTACAAATGGAAGAAATAAAAACTAACACAAGCTACAAAAAATACAAGAATGCAAAAGGAAAAATACAAACAAGGGGAAAAAAGGGGGGAAGTCCCCCATCACCCCAGCAAGTAAAAGCATTTTTAATATTTTATAACTATCTCATCATACAGCATATGCTCTCTTCACCTCATAACTCATCTCTTAACTAAAAAGCAAAATCCCAAAGTCTCATCATTTGTTCTTTATCAACAAAAATCCAGTAAGGGAAACCAGCTATAGCTATTTTTTTTAAGCCCTTGGTCAAATAAGCCAACCCTGTATTCCATCTCTGAACTTTAAAAAAATCTTAATTTTTAACCATCAAATATAGTCCCAGAGCTTGTTTTCTATTCATCTCTTTTTTGACCCAAGAATCTTTCAAAACTTTAACCAGACCTCTTTTGAACATCCAATGTAAACTGTCCAGAGTCACTTGGGTTATCTCAACAATCTCTCTTTCCTCTGGATGGTCTGGATCCAACTGTGGTTTTCCTTGTAAACCAGCTTGTCAGCTTGCCATATAGCACTCACCAGAAACTTCTTTCTATTTTCCACCAGCTCTTTGGACATCCAGACGCTTCTACAGCTCACATAGGAAAATCTTGAAGAATTATGCTTTGGGGGTCTATTTGGGAACAATTTGCTAGACTAGTGACCCTGGGAAGTTTTCAAGCAAAGCACCAAGACAATGGATCTCCCTGTTGTTCATCTTCAGCATCTAGCTCTCAGAGATACTATCTCTGAACTGGGAACATCTCACGTAACACTGCTTCATACAAGAAAAGATCTTTCAAAGAAAAAAATTGGTTTCGGAGACCTAGCATTAACTTTGTTTTGTTATATATATTTCTCATTTTTGAGGTAGCTAGGTCAATGTGAATGCTTCCTTAAGTAGTCATGCCCTTTTCTATGATATTCCATTCTATTCACTCCACTCTATTTAAATTTTGCACTCATCCAACAGTCTATTTGCAATGGATTGCTTTGGGTTTGTTTCAGTGTGGTCTCCTGTTGTTGTTGTTGTTGTTGTTGTTGTTGTTGTTGTTGTTGTTGTTCTTGTTGTTGTTGTTGTTGTTGTTGTTGTTGTTCTTCTTCTTCTTCTTCTTCTTCTTCTTCTTCTTCTTCTTCTTCTTCTTCTTCTTCTTCTTCTTCTTCTTCTTCTCCTTCTTTTTCTCCCTCTCTCTCTTCCTCTCCCTCTCCCTCCCCTCTCCCCCCCCCTCCCCCTCCCTCTCTCTCTCTCTCTCTCTCTCTCTCTCTCTCTCTCTCTCTCTCTGTGTGTGTGTGCACATGTGCATGTGTGTCTGCATTTAAGGGAGAGTGTGTCTTCCTCTGTTTTTTACTATGGGGTCCTTCCTGCAAAACACTTGGATAGTCAGATGTTCAAGCTCTCTACAATGTATTAAAACACATAACTACCAAAACCCATTTTACCCTAGTCTAGTGTGTTGTAGAAAAAAAAAATCTAATTGTTTTTGGATTTATGTCAACGCCTACAAATTAGCATGTACCAATATTCTGCTATCCTCCGTCCTTCTGATCCCCAGAAAGGTGAGAAGCTGTAGAACATTTTCCCTCTCTAATGGAAATCTAAGTAGTGGAAAATTTTGGGAGTGCTATTATGGTTGTCTTATGTTGATACAAATATTCTAAAACACAGAGGACCCTATCTATTTTATAAGAAGGTCAATAATGCTTCTATTTATTTGTAGCACCCTTGCTCTCGAATGACCATCACCTCGCTAGTGTTTAATGAAATCTTGTTTGGTTTTCAAACGGCGTGTTTCCCTTCTGCTTGCTGAGAAAACAGAAATCTTGCAAGTCTCATAAAGATTATTGGCTCAGCATCCGTACCAAGGTAGCCACTTCCTGTGCGGTATCAATCTATCACTCACGTTGACAACGGCAACTGTAGTCAAAAGGACAAAAAAGAGAAAGAAATACAAATTTGTCAAATTCAGTTTACAATAAATGTTGGGGTTGGGGAGTGGGGGGGGGGAATGAGGAGAGAGCCTTTCTTCTGAATGCAATATCTATGATTGCTGCCAGAAATCAGACTGATTACATCATAACTTTATTAGGTTCCATTTGGGCGGAACCAACGGTGTTTTAAAAGTCCTGGGGGGAAAAAAACATGAAAAGTCTTCCCTTCCATATCGCACCCTCATCCCAGCCCTCTTGTTCTTTGCATTATTCCCACTATATTGTGGGGTGTGCACTTTTGCATTTCGCCCGCCACTTTGCCCGATCTGCAGTGCATCTCAAGCGTTGTTTTGGGTTTGATGCATAATGATGTGACATTGAAATCTTGGCTGACTTGTTGCAAAGTTTGACACCTTCCTTCCCTCTTACTTTCTCATCCGGGCTTGGGACCAGCAATGGCAGAGTTATTGAGAGCCATGGTGGCACAGTGGTGAGAATGTAGTACTGCAGATTACTGCTGACTGCCGGCTGCCTGCAATTTGGCAGTTCGAATCTCACCAGGCCAGGCGTGGGTTTCACTTACCTTCGCTACCGGTTCGGAACGGTGAACGCACGCGCACAGCGCTTCTGCGCATGCGCAGATCATCTGTGATGATGTCCGGGCGGGTGGGCGGAGCCTCCCACCGCCGCTACTGGTTCACCCGAACCGGGGCAAACTGGTAGCAACCCACCACTGCACCAGGCTCGAGGTTGACTCAACCTTCCATCCTTCTGAGGTCAGTAAAATGAGGAACCAGATTGTTGGCAGCAATAGGCTGACTCTGTAAAACCGCTTAGAGAGGATCGTAAAGTACTGTGAAGCGGTATATAAGTCTAAGTGCTATTGCTATTGCTATTCCCAAGTTTTTAAAAAACCTTTTTTCAACAATAGACTTTGGAGCTTCCCTTTTATTGCTGACTCATGTTCCCTAAAAAGAAATTGTGCAATTTGGAATAGATCAGGTGACATAAGAAAGAAATCTCTGTTGCCCACCCACCCCATACATCCAGATGAAAGGCACCGAAAATGAAATGCATTGACTCTTCCTCATCGCAACGAGAGCCTCAAGACAGCAGAAGAAAAATCACTCTAGGCATCATTTGTCTCTCTCCTCTGGTTTAACAAATTGCGGCTCTTTGATTAAAATGCCAAGGAATGTGTTGATCTCTGTCCCTTTTCTCCTTCTCCTCCTACTGGGAATCTGGGGCTTCCTTGCACATTTGGCTTCTTGCAAGCAGACAACAGAGGGCTTTGCAGGTCTCTGTGAAACCTTGGAGTTGAGGGATGTAAGTGTATGTCTTGATTTCCAAGTGCCAATTAAATCCTAAGTATCATGAGGACATGGATTTTTTGGTGTGTGTGTGTGTGTGTGTGTGTGTGTGTGTGTGTCTGTCTGTGGACAACAGGGGATGTTACTGATGTCTGGGACATCACTGGAATAGACCATTTTTGTGGTGGGAGAAGGGATTTCGGCACAGGGGGTTATGCAAGGAAAAGGGTGCCTGCTGAGAATTTATCCTTTCACTCTTACTGTCAGCCCTGGAGGCCATCTTTTTCGTTGGATCTTCAGGGCTGCCACACTTAGTGCTGTGGGAAAGTGGGAGGGGGGGTTTGTGTGGAGTTGGTGGAGATATATAGACATAACAACATTCTTTTCCCTGGAAGTCAAGGACGTTCAGCCTGCACCTGCAGAGGCGTGACTGGGAGGCATCTCCAGTTGGGACGGTGCATTGATTGGACCATGTGATGGATATGTGGGTGCGGGGGGAAGGGATTTGGACTTTCCTTTGGGTGGGGAAAACCCGGGAGGTTTCAGATTCGGGTTTTCCCAGGTGTGCCAATATGACATCTCTAACAAAATGGAACTTTGAGGAACTGCCTGCCTCGGAGTCTTATTTAGTTGGGGGTGTTACTTGGAACCCTGACACTTACATCCCTCTTCCAGGATAATTCAGCCCATTTTCAGGGAAAAGAGTCCAAAGGCCAGATTTCATTCCAGAAATAGAAAACCCCATCCTTTTTACTGCATTGCCTATGTGGATATGGGACCCACATGTGGATCTGGGACCTATTTTCCAAAGCACCAGAAGGCAAGACAAGAAATAATAGATGGACACTAATCAAGGAGAGAAGCAACCTGGAATTAACGAGAAACTTTCTGACAGTGAGAGCAATTAACCAGTGGAATGGTTTTGCCATCACTTGAAGTTTTCAAGAAGAGACTGGACAGCCATTTGTCCAGAAGGGTATAGCGTCTCCTGCTTGAACAGGATCTGGACGAGAGGATCTCCGAGGTCCTGTCCATTTCTGTTATTTTGTAATACTGTAGTTTTCTCTATGGTGTTTTAAACTCCTAAGGAAATCTCAGGAAAGCCACCGTATTTGAGGCAGGCTTAGGTATTTGGAAGGGCAACTATTCTGCATTTAAACATACAATGGCAACGAATGCAATAGGAGGAGAGCCATATGCTGACCAGAAATCAAAGAACTCTAGCAGCATCTTTCTCTAGACTAACAAATTATATTAAAGTATGAAGTTACATGGATCTGATGAAGTGAGCTGTAACTCCCAAAAGCTTATCCCTTTTAATAAAATCCGTTTCTCTGAAAAGTTGTTACCCAACCTCTTCAGATTTGTGACTATACATAATCCATGTGTGTGTGTGATGCATGTGGTCCCACAAAGAATCTCATCAGATCAATTTTTCTAAAGCTGATTTGAGGGTCCTCTGACACCCAACAAGCATGGTGAAAGATACGGATTAGTGGAGTAATGTAGAAATCTGCCAAAGATGGGTAAAAACTGGGTGAAAGTTGATTTAGGCTAAGAAGCAATGGTGGATGGGAAGGAATCTAGGAGGGTCCATAAATGGAATCTAAGAACTGGAGAAATCCAGTCTGTTTGTTCATCTATGCAATTAATATGGGGGCACAGTTGAGACATTGTTTGTCTGTTTTTAAGTGGTTTGTATGCTGCCCATTCCTGGAGGCTCTGGACAGCTAACAGCCTTATTATACATTAAAAAAAATAAACATCAATAAATCCATGCACCTATACATATTATCATTGCTGTAGCAGGGGCCTCATACTCTAGTCATAATAATAAGAAATTTGCTTTGCAGGTAATAGCTATTATGTTTCTATGGATCAAGGGGTGTAAAACCTATAGAACATAAGTGCTTCTTGCAAGAAACTTGGAGTTGTGTATCAAGTTGGGGAAAATTCATTAATTGAATGCAGTGTCCATAAAGAATGTGACATCCGATCTGATCCCAAAATGTTAACATATGTCTACAAATAGTTAACTATGGAATGAGAGTTCTTGTTGACCGGTAACTTTTTTCATTACTGCAAGGACAGAATTATGCTTTGCATACGAAAATGACAGGTTTTATCAGAGACCTTGGATAGACACTCTCCATCAGTGCTGACAATCCTGGACTAGATAGAAAACCATTTCCTGTATTCTTATGTATCTCTTCGTTTGGCAAAGATGTCAAGGAAAAATAAACACAGACATGTAAAATGCCCAGTTAGCCCCAGATCAGAGGTGGGTTTCAGCAGGTTCTGACCAGTTCTGGAGAACCGGTAGTGGAAATTTTGAGTAGTTTGGAGAACCAGTAAATACTACCTCTGGCTGGCCCCATCCTCATCTATTCTCTGCCTCCCGAGTCCCAGCTGATCGGGAGGAAATGGGGATTTTGCAGTAACCTTCCCCTGGAGTGCGGAGGGAATGGAGATTTTACAGTATCCTTCCCCTGCCACGCCCACCAAGCCATGCCCACCAAGCCACGCCCACAGAACCGGTAGTAAAAAAATTTGAAACCCACCACTGCCCCAGATTCTGCGTTTGATCACCACAAGAAGATGGTTGTTGATCTGAAAAGCGGACTCTGCACCTGCAGGAAAAATGCTTGGATGATGATGATGATGATGATGATAATGACGACATATCAACTGCGTCCTCTTCACAGATGATGTAAAACTATTCAACACCACCGACAATACTACTACCCTTCAAAAAGACCTTGACTATGTATCAGAATGGTCAATCAAGTGGCAACTTCAAATATCAATAAACAAATGCTCTGTTTTACACATTGGCAAAAAAAATAATAAACCAAAATACAA
>QLTV01001116.1:1245736-1259525 GCA_003457575.1 Thermophis baileyi
TAGATCCACACTTAATGTAAACCGCTCCAAACTTGATTGCAAAAAATTCGACTTCAGCAACAGAGTGGTCAATGCCTGGAATACATTACCCGACTCTGTAGTTTCTTTCCCAAACCCCCAAATCTTTAACCTTAAACTGTCTACCATTGACCTCACCCCATTCCTAAGAGGTCTGTAAGGGGCGTGCATAAGTGCACCAGCGTGCCTACCGTCCCTGTCCTAAAGTCCCCATGTATTCGAAAAATATGTACTCAAAACCATGTTTGTACTTATTATATACTCATATTAATGTTTATACTTTGCTGTAATCATATACATGCTTGACAAAATAAATCAATAAAATAAATAAAAAATATCTCTTTGTTTTTAGGTCCTGTGGCTGTAATCAGTGGAGAAGAGGATTCTGCCAGCCCTCTTCATCACATCAACCATGGCATCACCACACCTTCATCCTTGGACACTGGCCCAGACACGGTGGTGATCGGTATGACCCGTATTCCCGTCATCGAAAACCCACAATACTTCCGACAAGGCCACAACTGCCATAAACCAGACACATGTAAGTAATTTTACTTTCTTTTTACATGACAAGATGGAGATAGGAAAATATAGAAAACCAAGAGGAGAAAGAGATCTTACTGAAGAGGAAAGATAATAAATAGCCTTTGTATGGTCCAGAAACCAGAACAATATTTTTGGGGGGGGGGTCCTAGAATTATAACATTCGTGGATTTGTTATACAAGGTGACATGATCGATTCACCATCCAATAATCAATTCTTGTAGATGCATCATTATCCTTATAGAAGCTCCTCCAAAAAGGAACATTAGAAGGAAGGCTTCCATGATAACCTTTGATACAATCCTGAGTATAGGTACGGTAATATAAGGACAGTGCAAGGCAAATTTAGTACGTGAAGCAGTGAGAGACCTCCAGATTTACTGAATGAAATAAATACATAAATCATACTAGGAAGCAAGAAATCTTTCTGTCTTCAACGTCCCCATGTTTGTAGTACCAGATATGTCCTATTAAACAGTATAAACCATCCAGTGGTCATGACAAATCCTTTTCCTCTGCGATACCTTTACAAAATAAGAGAAGATGAACCACTAGGCCTACTGAAATCAGAGTTGATTGTATAGGCCACCAACGTACAATTTGAAATCCTTCGGGGAAATTTGGATTTTTGAAATATAGTCTGCAATAGGCAAAGATTCTGTTCCTTTGAAAAAAATAAATAGACCTGGATGAGCAAGGATTCAGTGTCCATATTTCTAAAAATTGGCCTCCTTCTATTCTGAGGCACCATATTTGATTCTGCTGCATTTTATTTCTCTTTAAATGGAACTAAATCTTGTTTACAAAGCCTTTTCTTATGAAGCCATTACTGATTTTTTTAAAGCTCCAGTGGTTCAGTTCTTGCTCCTGCCTTGATTCTCGTAGGGCAAACTGCTTTTTATCGACAGTGAATCTCTTTATGTAAACTAAAGAACATCATGAGTGTTAACTCATCCTTACAAGTTAATCAGGACTCCCCATTCCCACGACGATTTAAAACATCGCAGCCCGTGTAATCGCCTTGCAGGTTTCCCAAAGGGGCTCCAAACCCAAACCATTGTAAACCAAACCACATGGAAAAAGGTCCATCTCCTCTTTCCCAACCATCTCATGTGCTTCATATCCATGTGCTTCCTGTTGTCTGTGCTTCCTGTTACTAATCATGATCGTGGCATAAAGCAATTGTAATGGGGGAAACCTTTCGGATAGAATATGGGGGGATTTGATGGGAGTCTCCAAGACTGAGAAATTCAAAGTTCTGTGCTTGCCTCTCTGTGAGACGTGGAAGACCGTCTTGGAGAGCTTTTTTTTTTTTTTTTTAAATCCAACTGGCCTCTGCCAGAGTTTCTAAAGTAAGGCTGAACATTATGCACCTTTATTCAGAAGTAAATCGAATGGAATGTAATGGGATTTGCTGCCAGGTAAGTGAATGGAGGATTTCATACCGGGTTCATTTAATTGGCAGGCCAGAATTATAATCAGCACTGTGCTAAAGACTGATCCATTAGATCTTTCAAATGTAAATTAGCAATTATAACAGGGTGATCCATTGCCTCAGATGTCTTCAATTTTCATCCTTTCCCCCAAGATGATGATGTTTTGAACGCCCCCCCCTTTTTTTCCTGAATTAATCTCATGAATCTTCCACCAATTGACAATCTCTTTGTGAAGGGAGAGATTTCACAAAGTTTATGCGGCTAATGAAATGCGGCTGTAGGGGACGTCCCTGAAGACCAGTGTGAGCAATTTAAACACGAGGGAAAGTTTTGAACCAAAAGACGTTGAAAAGTTTTGAACAAGGATTTAAGCTGGCACTGTTTAAACCATTAGGAATAATAAGCTGCCATTCGGGTTCAGCTCGGGTTATAAATGAGGGGTCCATTTGGGGACTTAGGTTCTGAGGTTACTTGGAGTTGAGAACAGAAGAGAGAGGAAAAATGTCACAGGTTAATCTGAAGCAAATGCATCACACTGGGGCAACAGTGGGCTTCATACAATTAATTGTACCGATCTTTAACTTTTATTATGGCATATTTGTGTTTAGCGTGTCTGCACACCAAGAAGATGGGGGGTGGGAGGGAGGTTTTAGTTGGACATTGATCAAACCTGGGGAGAAACTATAGCTTTCCTTTCCTTTTTTTTGGGAAATGGGACTTTCCCTCCCTTTTATTTTTTTGTATTCTCAGAATGCTTTTTATGGAATGGTTTCTGTACCACTATGGCATTTTGGCATGTTGTAATCTATGGCATTTATCAAGGCCTGCCAGCTCTCTTTGTTTCCAGCAGTGATGTTGATTGACCTAGTGGATTACTGTCATAGTATAAACCACTCTATGAGCCCAACTAAAATTTCTGGAATCATTATTACTATGATTAGATTAGATTATTAGCAATCCAGTAAATTCTGGCAGGTATGTTTGACTAAACCATTTCCTCAGGTTAAACTCTGAAGTCAAAGGACAATAAGCAATTAGAATTGTGAATTTCTTCAAAAATGCAATGATTCAACTCCGGGCTTCTTTGAGTCGGAAGGGATATTGCTTATACCAGTTTGAGGTCCATGATATACATTAAAATTTGCATGTATGTAACAGTGTAAATAGTTCTGCCAGAAGCATATGAAAGGCTACCAGATGTGGTCTTCAAAACCTTTCTCTGTTGCCATCTTTTGTTGTCCTGATGTTTTCAGCTCTTATTAGGTAGCTATATACACCTAAGTTGGAAAAACAATGGCAGCTTTCCTCTTGAATTCTTAACAAGGCCATTTTATGATTGGGAAACCTAGGACGTTTGAGTTTCACCCTTCTTTCATCGCATCTTATGGCTGTGCAGCACTTCGGAAGTTAGCAGAATAGAGACTTTAGAGCTGTGGTTCTCAACCTGGGTTCCATGGACCTCTGGGGTGGAGCTCAATGTCGTCACAGGAAGTTCGCGAAAGCTTGAAGAAATGTTATGATTTAAATCTTTTTTTAAAAAAGATTTTTATTTTTTATTTTTTTTACAAACATATCATTGTGTGAACAGTGTGGTACCGGAGTGTCTTACATCTTAGTACAAATAGGGTTATAGAGTAATATTCTTCATATTTAGTACAATTGACACTTTTATAAAGTTAGTCATAATACACATATTTTGTTGAATTATAATCTTTCATTCTTTGATTATTCAATATTTCAATATGTTATTTTTATACCAATCTACAGATTCTAAATGTCACTCCTTTTACTACCAATAAAATATTAATAATCATATTTGTGTATTTAACAAACTTATATAGTTCTAATAGTAGTATACAGATTTATATTGAATTATAATCTTCCATTGTTTATCCCCCTTCTAATTTTTAGTTATGCCACCGTTATTTTTTAAAAAAATATCCCCTTTCTAATCACATTTTAATACAAATAAAGTAATATTCATCATATTTTTGTTGGACAAGTTATATAGTTCTAATAATAATATACATGTTTTTGTTAAATTATAATCTTTCATTTCTTATCTTGTTCAATATTTCAATATATTGTTTTTATATCAATCAAATTCCACATATCATTTCTTTTACTACAAGTAGGATGTTGGTAATCATATTTATTATATTTAACAAACTTCTACTAATAATACCCATATTTATGTTAAGTTATAATCTTCGATTGTTTAATTATTCAATATCTCAGTATATTACTTTTATAACCATCACCATATTATTCAAACATATTCAGAATTACCATAATTAAGATTCTAGATTCCCTTCTTGTTATTAATTCAGTTTGTAATGTAAAAATATATTCCAACCCTATTTTAACTTATCTCACTATTGTTTTTTTAAAATGTTCCCTTTTTTTATCCATCATCTCTCACTCGCTTTAAAGCTTTAATTATTCGCTTCTTAGCTTGTCTCCCATATTTAAATCTTGAGTTAAGTCTTGGTGGTCCGTGGCCATGGTCCGTGGCCACAAAAGGTATTTAAAGGGGGTTTGTGGTGAAGAAAAGATTAAGAATTATTGCTCTAAAGTAGTGCTTCATTAAAGGAATTGTATCAATATGCAGTCACAGGTGAATATGTGTTTAAGGAGGCCCTAACTGAATGCAAAAGTGGTCACAGTTTCATGCTTGCCAATAACTTACTTCAAATGAGCATTTTCCAAGGAACCACGTGGCAACTGTAAGACCTAAGGAAAAGACCCATTTCCTTTATCAAGGCCACAACATGTGCAGTAGCAATAGCACTAGCAATAGCACTTAGACTTATATACCACTTTACAGCCCTCTCTAAGCGGTTTACAGAGTCAGCATATTGCCCCCAACAATCTGGCTCCTCATTTTACCCACCTCAGAAGGATGGAAGGCTGAGTCAACCTTGAGCCTGGTGAGATTTGAACCGCCGAACTGCAGCTAGCAGTCAGCTGAAGTAGCCTGCAGTGCTGCACTCTAACCACTGCGCCACCTGTACATGCCCCCTACAAAACAGATCAAGAGCATGGCATAATGCATATGTCTAATTAGCAGGATTTTTTTCCCTATGGATTTGTCTTTCTATTGTCTATTGAAATCAATAATTCCATAAGATGCTTGTATGGGGAACCCTCAGCTACTGAAATAGCATTTTTATGTACATTTTAACTAATTAGTTGTATTCCTTTGATTGGGAAGCATTGATTCATTGGATCATTTCAAATACTGAACCTTATTTTAAGTGGGGCTTTCTATACGGTATGTCCAGTTCAGAGCAGTTGTTCTCCTTCCATCAGTTGCTTCTGGGTGAGAAAATTACCTGTTGCTGCTGCTTCCCCACCTCCTCGGCTTCCTATGACAAGCTAAATGATCAAGGACAGTACTTGATTACATCGAGTAGCATCACAACGGATGCATTAATGCATAGCAAATGAAACATGCAACCGCATCATAATACGGTTGGCCCTGAAAGCCTTGGACCTCTTCCAAGGAGACATCTGAAATGATAAAATTTGAAAATCTACACGCATACATTTGATCTGATGTTGTGATTGCCAAACAACTTTATTACCAAGGTCACTAACCTGAAATAAATTCACTTTTTTAAAAAAACGTAGTAGAGCTCTAACAGTGTCTTCTACGTGACAAAAAGGAGAGGCTTTGGCTAGGCAACTCAGCGCTAACCAAAATGAAGTAGGATGACTTGGAAAGAAATCTCATTGAGTTCAAGGACACTTAGTGCTGAGTTACATACACTTCAGATTGCTGTCAAGCTGGGTGACTGATTGCTGCTTAGGCAGCCTTGCAGGTTAGGTTGTTGTGTTTCCTGGTTAGCTAACTATGCTTGTTATTCAAGCAAAATATCTAGAACAGAAGGATGGGATTCCCCCCCCTCCTCTGTCTCTAGGAATGTAAGTTCCCTGGTGCTTAGCTTAGTTAGGTGAGTTTTGCTTGCACATCTGGATCAGGTATATAGAGTACAGCACATAGTATGAATAGGTTTTTAACAAACATGTCCATCACATCCCAAATTTATCTAGCTATATCTCCATGGATTATAGCGGCCAACCATGTTTTGGTGGTAGTCCTCCCAGGCTTTCTACCTCATAATGCATATTAGGGAGAAGATGAGAGGACCAAATCTAGGATATTCTGCAAGCAAGGTGCTAGCCTTAGTTTCTGAATTAAATTAAAGGTTCCCTCCCCCAAAGTTCTTTCGGAGTTGAGGTAGTGAAAATATATATAGGAACCCCCCCAAGAAGGCTCAGTTCCATAAGATATTCCAATGACAGGTCCTTTCACTATAGCGTGTCACAGTGACAGCTACAATATTTACAGATTAAATCTTTGTATGTCTATTCAAACATACATCCAACTATTTTAAAAGAGAATTATCACCCCACCCAAGAATTGCAGTTTAATTATTAACCAGTTAGATCAATTTATATATCTATTATTTATTGAATTTGCCGCCCAGTTTTCTTTTTATGTAGAGATATTTTGTTCGTAGATATTTAATTACGTGTGTGCCTGGGTGTATTTTGGACTGCAGATAATTGTTATTAAAATCTACAAAATATGTTTTATTCAGGGATAAGTTGTTTGTTGCAAAAATTAACAATAAATGCAAGCTCAGTTATTTATCTGTTCATTCACAGCAGATATCTACCATTTCATCCGTATTATACCATAAATATGTTATATTGATCCATATTTAACTTAATCATTTTATTGATTAAGATTCAACTATCCAGACTGTGTTTTGTCAGCAGCTATTCAAAATAGAATAATAGCGAAGGACAAAGCTATCTTTTTATTATTTTTATTATTATTTAGGCTGATAGAAGCGAAGAAGAGAAAGGGAAACCCTACTCCAAGTTGGGTTCAACTTCTGGAGACTTCATACATCTGTCTATTTTATTATATTTTCTTGGCAACAGTAGAGTAGTTTTCTACTTCTTCTGGGGGGTTTTTTGGTCAACTTTCCAATCTAGCTTTCACATTTCTTGGCAGCCTTCCATCCAAGTATGAATCTGGTTCATTTCTTCTTTCTGAAGTCAAGGTTAGCTAGGAAGATAAATGCTATTTTCCCCCCTTAGTTTCTCTCTCCTTTCATTCTTTCTTTGTGTCTATTGCCAAGCAGTATTGCAGTTTGGAATTGCTGCAACCATGCACACCGGGTGCCCAGGCATTAGCAGGCAGGCACATAAATTCTCAAACAAATAAATCTAGTTAACTAGTTAACAGACAATCTTTCATCGGGTGAAGGACATGCCAGTACAGGTACCTAAGCTAAAAAGAGTAGTGAGAACTTTATATCCTTAATGCACTATTAATAGCACACTGGCATGATATAGATTTTTGCCACTTTCTATACTAACAAACATCACTTATCACTTTGCGAGAGAAAGAGGAGGGGACATGATACTGTAGATCTTTATATGGAATTACTTACTTCAGTTGAGTGCAATGGCTGATATAATGCAGAAAATAACTTTTGGCTGCCTCCCATGGGTCGGCCATCTTATACGCTAATGAACATGCCTTTTTTTTCCCTTGCAAGGAATAATCTGAGTTCCAATCTCGGTCAGTCACCGGGACCAGAGGTTTAGTCTCCCAAGCTTTTGGACTTCTGCTGGAGCCCATCCTCAGGGAACTTCTCTCTACCAGAATGTGTGCTTTGGGTTATTCTATGCGCAGTATTTATGTGATGCTGGTTGTGTGTGGCTTTTTATTTGTTTGATTGGGATATTGATGGCCGGCTATTAAGTTGTTGGCTGTTGTTTCCTTGTGCTGCCAAGTCCTCAGCTCCTAAGTACCTCATAAGCTGATGGTAAATCAGCACTCCTGTTGACTGACAAGGGACCCTTTTCCCAGCCTGAGAACCTAAGCCCTTCTTCAAGGCAGTGCCAGTTTTTGGTTTGGGTTGGTGACCTGATTCTGACTACTCCCCCCTCCCCAAATGTTGAATTTAATTACTGCAGGAGGGTTCTGAGTTATGTTTAGCTGTGTTTTGGGGGTTGTCAAGAAAGGATGCAAAAGGATGTTTGAGGTGCAGGTTGGATTCATTGGACAAAGTCAGCTCAAAAAGGTTCAGTTATGAACCTTCAAAATCATATACAGGTAGACTTACAGCAGCTCATTTAGTGATTGTTCAAAGTTATAACGGCACTGAAAAAAGTGACTTATGACTGTTTTTCACAGTTACTTTCCAGCATCCCAATAATCATGTGATCAAAATTCAGATGCTTGGCAACTAGTTCATATTTATGGCTGTTGCTGTATCCCAAGATCACATGGTCACCTTTTGCGACCTTCTGACAAACAAAGTCAATGGGGAAGCCAGATTCACTTAACAACTGGGTTACTAACATATCAACTGGGGTGTTTTACTTAACAACTGAGGCAAGAAAGGTCGTAAAATGGGGCAAAATTCACTTAACAAATGTCTCACTTAACAACAGAAATTTTGGACTCAATTGTGGTCATAAGTCAAGAACTACCTGTCTACACACAAATTCTAATCCAATCTATATGGATTGCATGGATGTATTTATTTGGTATCAGTCCACTGACTGGGACACCTACTTGGCTCTTTTAAAAAATCAGCAAAATGATTGAAGCTCCTAGCTCCCAAATGTTTGCCACCCTATTTATCCATCATGGCAGGGCAACCATCAGTGTTTTTTCAATCCATACAGTGATCATTGGAAAAGCTACAGGGCAGTTGCAAATATTTTTGTTTGGCTCTGTGTTTGATTTACCTATTTATTTTCTGGTGACAAAGATTGAGCCTGCTCTAAGGAGGGCAGAATGGGCTAATAGGAATCTGTCTCAGAGCCTCTGATTCTTTTTTTCTAATATGTGCTGCATACCAAATAGAATTTGCATTGCTGGCTTCTCTCAAGGCCAAGCGGAAATGCAGGATGAATGCGGGACCTCATCTAAAGTAGAGGCAAAATGACAAACATTTCTCCCAAACTTCACAGAACTTTGCTCACAAAACACAGGGACATCCATCACCTTAGAAAAGGAAGATTACAGTTTTTGAAAACATGAATTATGTATGTGTTTTGATTCATGGAAGAAAAATAAATGAAATGATGTATCAGGGACCCAAGGAAGTGTACCACCGGACTTAAAAACCAAACCAAGAGTCTTTCTTTCATGCAATTTCATAAAAACTCCAAAAAAGCGAAGCAAACTTCTTAAAGAGAATTTACTGTAGATGGTTCATCTGCTTAATCAATGTTATATGTACCAAAAATGGATGGGATGAGGTGGGGTGGGGTAGAATAGAATAGAATAGAATAGAATAGAATAGAATAGAATAGAATAGAATAGAATAGAATAGAATAGAATAGAATAGAATAGAATAGAATAGAATAGAATAGAATAGAATAGAATAGAATAGAATAGAATAGAATAGCTTTATTTGGCCAAGTGTGGTTAGACACACTGAATTTGTCTCCGGTACAGAGACAAATTCTGCTACTTGTGGACTGCATAGTCCCTACTGAAGGCAGCAGTACATTCCAAGGGCAAAATAAAAGTTAATGTGGAAAAGAGTTCTTCTAGATCCGATCAAGGGTTTATTTTTGAATGATGAAGATCCGTTGAGTCTCATCATTATCACTGATGAGATTCAACAGCAAAATGGCTACATTTCATTAGTATGTTTTTGTGTCTTTTTCAGTAACGATGATTAACTGCCTATAGAGATTCTCAGTCATCCAGGTCATGGTTGTCCCAAAGGTGCTTTTTCAAAAGGCAACTGGACTTTCTTGATTTTGCTGGAAAATGTTTCGCTTCTCATCCAAGAAGCTTCTTCAGAAAGGCAACTGGACTTTCTTAGTTTTGCTTGAAGACGTTTTGCTTCTCAACCAAGAAGCTTCTTCACTTCTGAAGAAACTTCTTGGATGAGAAGTGAAATGTCTTCAAGCAAAACCAAGACAGTCCAGTTGCCTTTTGAAAAAGCACTTTTGGGACAACGGTGATTAAGGTTGAAAATGGGAGCACTTTGTTTCTTAAGCCCAGTTCCTCCTAGACTCCACCTTTCGTCTCCAAAGCTACAAAATACATCAAAGCATTTTGGCCCTGCCATTTTTCAGGGTCAAATGATGGTCTTCAGGATCTCCAACCTCAACCAATAAGAACTAGTCAACCCTGATCCATTTCTTTATGATAGCTATTTTCACCAGCAATCCTGTATGGCAACATTAGGAGTAGATATGGCTGTGGGACCTGCACCAGAGGTGGGTTCCTCCCGGTTTGGACCGCTTTGCCCGAACTGGTAGCGACCTGCTGGTGACGTCACGATGACATCACAGATCCAGTTCGGTCAGTGCCAGTCCGTGGATGCCGCCATCTTTTTTTTGAATTTTTTTAAAAAAAATTTCTTCTGCGCATGCGCAGAAGCCAAGTTTCCGGCACTGCGCATGCGTTGCCATCTTGTTTTCGGCTTTTTTTTTTTGAATTTTTTTTATTTTTTTGCACTGTGCATGCACGCGCCCACGTAGTGCGCCCACGTGGCGTGGGAGGAAGCGAACCGGCAGAGAGGTAACTTAGAACCCACCCCTGACCTGCACCCACACAAATCAGTGACAGCTCCTTTTATTACAGTGGGGAGCCTATTGTTTAATATCAGCTACTGCATCCTATTGAAGAATGAGGTTAAGATTCTTAGCTTGTATATGTTTCTGAGTGTCAGTGACTCACAAAGCATGGTGTGTGGCTGCCTCCTTTGTTGTCATTCAACCCTTAGCAACAATGCAAGGTTCACTATATGGGTGGAGCAGACATCCACCCAAACAGCCATTTTCATTAGCTCATTTATTCCATGTTGCCCTGGTGTAATTGCATATTCCATGTTAGTAATTATACATATTCACACTAATTGAGTAATTAAATATAATTACAGAAAACTGTAAATACAGGCTAATCCACTCCCCCTTTAAAGTACTTCAGAGGAAAAGAAAATCTCCACAAAATAATTTGTTGGAAAATGCATTGGTGGATGATTCGGGATGGACAAATTAATTTATTCCCTTCCTTTGTTTGTTCCTTAAATATTTTCCTAAATCCATTTTATCAAGTTTCTTCATTGGTCTTCCTATTTAAAAATTTAAGCCTGAATCTTTTTGTACTGAAATCTCCCTATTGTACCCATTTCTGCGGGCCACCTTTGTTAACACAAACAGTTTGATTGGGACACAATGTTTGAGTGGGGAATGCATTACAGCTTTACAATTTTCATATACAATATACAATGAAAAGGGTGGTTATTTTTTAATATGTGTATTTCTCAGGACTTCTGAATTAGATTTGTTGATTTGATCAAATGAAATTTTCTCCCATTCACATTATGTATCAGAGTTACATTAGAATTTTCAGTCTTCTTTTTAATTCCTGAAATCAAGGTTTGTTTATAAAACCTAGTTCATCAATGGAGCTAAAGTAAAAGATATGTGTGGTGACTTTTTGTTCTCTGGCATTTTCCACTTTCAGTGGCCAGGCTGACTGGCAAATGTGATGAAGAAGGCTTTAATTCTGATATATTAACAAACCAATCTTTCTCTCTCAAACATTGATGGACTAGCATTTCAGAAAGTTCAGCATATAAATTAAACATTTCTCCATAGTATTAAAGAAACACTATAAATAGCCATAGCATTTAGATTTATATACCGCTTCATAGAGTTTTACAGCCCTCTCTAAGAGGTTTACATGGTCAGCATATTGCTTCCAACAATCTGGGTCCTCATTTTACCAACCTTGGAATGATGGAAGGCTGAGTCAACCTTAACCCAGTGAGAATCGAACTGCTGGCAGTTGGCAGAATTAGTCTGCAATACTGCATTCTAAGCACCGTGCCACCACGGCTCAAGGTGTGCTCACCTGTGATAATGCTGGTGTTGCTGGCCAACCTCAGAAGTTCTAGCGCAATTGGCAGGAGTTTCAGTACTGCTAACGCATAACTTCATAATTGGTGCTTTGGACACCCATGGATGACTTTTAATCTTATCTCCCACTATGATCGTGACATAGGATTGCTCGGGGGCATTCTGGGGAAATTAAAGAGCAGCTGTCCTGCAGTTTTTATGCAGTTTTAACCCACATGACTGGTAGAGGCTCTTGGGTGCATATTGGTAATAAGAAAATGGCAACTAAGGGAAAATTATCCTGGAGGAGATTGTATAACCACCAACGTAGGTTTCATTTCGATCATAGTTGGTGTGCCACCGAGAATAAGTCTCCACTCATACCATTATTGCTCACACACTTATATTCTGGACGGGCTCCAAGACAGGAATGTATTGGGTCTGTCATAAATTCAGTCAAATGTATTATTGAATACACGTTATGTTAGCACTCGTAATATTGGTGGGTACTGTGGAAAAATAAAGTAGCATCATCAGAAAAGTAGTAAAAAGGAAGATATCGAAATCATGATGCAGCTGCATTGTAAGTTTCCAACACTGTGTGTCTGTGGTAGAGGTGGGGGATTTATATCTTTGTCCTTTGGATATACACCAGCATTTACAGTAAATCCATACTGAATATATGTGTGTGTGTGTGTGTGTGTGTGTGTGTGTGTGTCTGTGTGTATAGACATCCATACAGGTATGTGTGTAATGTAGTGTAGTAATAGTAATAGTAATAGAATAGTAATAAATAGTAATAGTAATAGAATAGCATAGCATAGCATAGCATAGCATAGCCTAGCATGTATCCAACTCAGAGGTGGGTTGCTCCCGGTTCAGACCGGATCTATAGAACCAGTAGCGGGAATTTCCCCCCGCTCGCCGAACCGGGAGCAATGGCTGACTGGCCACGCCCACGAACCGGGTCTCTTCGTGTCGCCGTAGGCGTCGCCATTTTGTTTTTGGCTTCTGCGCATGCACAGAAGCTGTTTTTTGCTTCTGTGCATGCGCAGAAGCTGGGTTTTCGGCACTGCACATGCATGCGCGTGCAAAGTGCACACATGCCTGTGCGGTGTGGCTGTGCGGCGTGCAACGTGCTCCCACGCGACGCGGGAGGAAGCGAACCGGTGGCAAGGTAAATTAGAACCCACCCCTGATCCAACTAGCTTGTTTTCAGTACAGGTAGTCCTCGACTTATGTCCACAATTGAGCCCCAAATTAATGTTGCTAAGTGAAACATTTGTTAAGTGAGTTTTGCCCCATTTTATGACTTTTCCTGCCACAGTTGTTAAGTGAATCACTTCACACTTGTAAAGTTAGTAACGTGGTTGTTAAGTGAATCTGGCTTCCCCATGGACTTTGCTTGTCAGAAGCTCACAAAAGGGGATCACGTGACGCTGGGATATGAGGTAGTTGCCAAGTATTCTGAATTTTGACCACATGACCATGGGGGTGATGCAATGGTCATAAGTGTGAAAAATGGTCAATAAGTCACTTTCTTCAGTGTTGTTGTAACTTAGAACAGTCACTAAGCAAATTGTTGTAAGTTGAGGACTACCTGTAACAACTCTCTATCTCAGCGGTTCTCAACCTGTGGGTCGCGACCCCTTTGGGGGTCGAACGACCATTTCACAGGGGTCGCCGCGTGCGTTAGCCCGCCATTTTGGTGCCACCGTCACTGCAGGGGTGAAAAGGTCCCGGTTCGGCCATGCTGCGGGTCACCGGACAGCTGGTAGCCTGGACGCTGCCATTTGAGTTCTTCTACCCTCTGTGCATGCGCAGAATGCTTTGCGCATGCGCAGAGGGTAAAAGAACCCAAATGGCGGCGTCCGGGTGGGTGGGCGAAGTCTCCA
>QLTV01001116.1:1260067-1274083 GCA_003457575.1 Thermophis baileyi
GGCGGCGGCGGGGGGGTCGCGGGGGGGTCGCGGCATTAGAAAGGTTGAGAACCACTGCTCTATCTGGTTATGCTGCTTTATTATCCTAATAAAGTTTGCTTTGATTTGAACATACTTTGTCTTACAATGGATATTTTTAATATGTATTTTCATATGACTACTATTCTGTTTCCTTTCCTTTCCTTTCCTTTCCTTTCCTTTCCTTTCCTTTCCTTTCCTTTCCTTTCCTTTCCTTTCCTTTCCTTTCCTTTCCTTTCCTTTCCTTTCCTTTCCTTTCCTTTCCTTTCCTTTCCTTTCCCTTCCTTTCCTTTCCCTTCCTTTCCTTTCCTTTCCCTTCCTTTCCTTTCCTTTCCTTTCCCTTCCCTTCCCTTCCCTTCCCTTCCCTTCCCTTGTTTGTTTATGTTTATGTTTATTTGTATTTCTATGCCGCCCAACTCCCAAGGAACTCTGGGTGGCTTACAGCAATATAAAAGCTTGTTAAAATATAAAAAACTATTAAAAAGATATATAATAAAAACATTTAAAAACAATTAAAAACTCATACACACCTTTTCATGGCCGGATCTCGCCAAATTGCAGAAGCGAAGTGGTCTTGTGGAATTGATAGGCCTGCCAGAAAAGCCAGGTCTTCACAGCTTTCCGGAAGGCCAACAGGGTGGGGGTAGTCCGGATCTCAGGAGGTAACTGGTTCCAGAGAGCTGGGGCAACCACAGAGAAGGCCCCCCCCCACGGGCCCGCCAGCCAGCACTGTTTAGCTGAGGGGACCTGGAGGAGAGCAACTCTGTGGGATCTTACCGGTCGCTGGGAGCTATGTGGTAGAAGGCGGTCTCGAAGATAACCTGGCCCTGAGCCATATAGGGCTCCCTTCCCTTCCCTTCCCTTTGTAAGGGGAAAATAATGGGGACCCCCTTCTAGCACAGTAAAGTTTGGGGGGGGCTGAGATGGGTTCAATATTGACATTAATTGCCTGATGCAAGTATAAAGGAAAATTTGTAATCAGCATGTGCATCTGATGAAATGCTAGCTGACATGGACACCGTAGTTCCCTATATGCCGAAATGAGGGGGGCTGAGGCTATGGGAAAAGAGGAAGTGGATGCTTAAAGTACATGTAGAAATAACCATGTTGTAACATTGAGGTTAAAGGAATAGAAAACTGCCCCTTTTGCAAGGACAGTATGGACAGATCTCAAAAGTCACAAGGTTTGTGGTTTTAAGGTATAAAAGACAAAGGTGAATAATGGGAAGTTGCCAGTTGACCTCAAGCTGTCCCTTTTGACTGCTTGTCTGATTGACCCTCATTGCAATGTGATGTAAGTGCCTACAGCAAAGGCTTCGTGTTTGCTATGCTTTAAATTCTAATAAACCTCTGAATTCTAAAGTGAGATATGTTGTGATGTGTTGCCTGTTCAATTGTTATTAAGTGCAGCTATGCTCAATAATCAGGTTTTGCCCCTGACACCTTCCCTTCCCTTCCCTTCCCTTCCCTTCCCTTCCCTTCCCTTCCCTTCCCTTCCTTTCCTTTCCTTTCCCTTCCCTTCCTTTCCCTTCCCTTCCCTTCCCTTCCCTTCCCTTCGAAAAATTATCCTATGGAATACCAAGATGTGTACAGTCCAAAAGATAAATGCATTATGATCGTCTTACCTAGATTATCTGAGAGATCTAGATCAAGATGAATCACTTCACACTTGGGACCAATTAATCCTCATACATTTCTACCCTCTTTTTTTTTTTTTTTTTTTGGCTTTGTTAGAATTACACCTACATTATTTTGTCCTTGTTTAAGGCCAGATTGGTGAATCATTGGTGAATTTGTTTAGGGAAACTGTACTTCTAAGAAGGAATTTTATGAACAACAGTTTAGCACCTCTGCTGTGTTTGGGGAGTAAGGATGGAGGAAGTGATGGTAAATAAACTGGATTAGTATTAGTAAACATTTCTAAGATAGGCAGGAGCCGATGTATATTTCTGGGCTATACAAGTTTAGAACGTTTGCCTCTTTCTCTGCTTCTTCCGCTATTTCTTTTTTACTTTGCTCTTTACCTCGTAATGTTTTTTAATAAAATTATGGTCAGGCACGCTAACTTGAAGATTCTGTTCTGTAAGTCCCAGTTTCCTAGTCGATGGCAGTTGCTCCAGATTCCCAGAACAGAAAGATTGGTGTGAAATGTTTTTCAGAAGGCACTAATAGGTGTCAGAGACAGGCCGTAAAAGCTGTTTGAGTTTTGTTGGTAGGTAAGTATTGTGGAAGATTGCTTCATCCAAGGTCTTCCTGCTTGATAAGCGAAGGAAAACGTGGAGGTGGAGGTTAGTGGGGGGTAGGGGGGACAGAGAAAAATCCTCCTATGCAAGATTAATAAAGAAATTACTACCATCCTACATTATGAATCGGATGAATTTTTAATAGTCAAGAATGAGGTTGATTTATAATGTACCAGTCCTTGCCTCCGGAACCCATTGCAAGTTAATAAATAAATTACAGTCTCCTTGTATTAAAAGTATCAGTCATCCTACATCACTGCCATGTAATTTATGGGAGATTGTGAAGAGCTGGATGGAACATCCCTACAGAGAGCAGAACTGTTACCTGAGTGAGGGGAAAACAAGAGGAATATAATTTTACCAATAAAGGAGAATATTTGTAGCTCAGGGTTGAAATGATGGGTCCTTGGTACTCTCTGAGCTTGCTTGTTTTCTTGCATTACCCAAACTAAGTGACATCATCAGGGCTGGTCAGAATACAGAATACAACACACAGAATTTTGTGTGTTGGTCAGAATATAAGTTTCTTCTTTATATATACATACATACATACATACATACATACATACATACATACATACATACATACATACATACATACATACATACATACATACATACATACATACATACATACATACATACATACATACATACATACATACATATATATATATATATATATATATAAGGCCAGATGAAGGCTGAAATGTAAAGGCTGACATGGAAGATCCTTCAAAGAAAATCATATGCTATGAATAATTGTAGGGCATGGCTACCTCAACTGTTATATGCCTACAATTCCTTGAAGCAATAGTGGGAGGTAGTTCTTTGTCTCAGTGTCTCATGGATTTTCCACTGATGCTTAATGGAAAATTGGATTAGCTCTTTGACCTGATCTAGCAGAACTTTTAAATCTGTTGTTCACTGGCATGTATGTAGGGTGGGTGGGTGGTGAGGTGATAATATTGATCCAATTGATACCAGGAATCTGTGATGCAGTCTGGTCTTACATAGAGTGATGGTTTGGACCTACAACCTCAGCCTTTCACATTGGCCTGTTTATGAATCTGACAACTGCCTTGCTATCTTACAACCACAATCAATTGGTTCAGGAATAATGTAGCCTTATCAAATTTGGGCAAACTCCAAGCATGAGGACTTCAACTCCCAGCATTCTCAGCAAAAACTATGCTAACTGAAGAATTTTGAGAGTTGAGTACCATATATTTGGAAACCTGTCTTCAATGGATGGAGCAGAAGCTCCTTAGATCATTATTTGCGTCTTACTCCCTTTTTATTTCCTTGAGTGAATGGGCAACTGTGACTCAAGTTGAGACCATCAAGTTACTGGACAAGGTAGATATTGTGAATTTCACATTTTATCTTAGTTTATGGGGATAATTAATTTGTGGCATCCATATTTTTATGAATAAACTTCTCAATAGATTTGTGTCTTATGAATAACACAGAGGCTTATATCTCAGTAACAACAATACTTGTCTAACACATTGATCTCCAATGTCAAGGACTAATTATGATCCTTCTCTAGCTGTGTTTCTGCTGAGGGCAAATATAAACTCCAGCAATGGAATAACTTGTTGCTTGTGGAGATATGGATACATCAGGAGGAGAGAGAGCATTAATGTGCTACTCCATCATTTTGTGCTTTCAGATGTATCATTGACAAAAGAATTATTCACACTTTGATCGTGTTTTTCCTCCTGCCTTCATTTGGTCATTTAAAATTGTGCGCAATTCCAAGCAACCATGTGTGTAGTGTTACACCTGAGGTGTTAATTTGATTTAGTAATTTAAGTTATTAATTAAAGCTGTCAAAACTATTGTCAGCTGTTTCTGTATAATCTGCTACTGTATGAGTCACAGTGGTATTTGATAGTTTTGGAATCGAGGATAAAAATTTTGGAAAACATTTTTTCCCCTTCCTCAGAAAGAATTGTCTAAATATTCAAAATGGATTCATTAACATTTTGTTCAAATAATCATTGTTCTATGGTACAGTACATAATTGTTTTTCTTAGCGATTGCTATTTTCTCATTCCTAAACATCTCATGAAGCTTCTCACCATCAAATCTCTGGACCAAATGAACATTATGGAAACAGATTATTGATTTGGATCATGTTTCTGAATTAAATGATTCCATTTATTGAATAGTCTTTGGCACCTTGCAAAGAACCAATTAAAAACTTTTTTTAGGTTCAATGATTCACTTCAAGCTGATTTGATGAACTGAATCAACAAGGAAAATAACATACAAGTAGCTCTTCACAGCACATGCAAATTTTTATGACTGGAACATGCTTTCTTGTTGAATCTTTTGGAGAACAAAGAGACACACACATCCCATTCTGAACATTTCTGGTAGTCCAACTTAATTTTTGATCCACTCCCCTTGTTTAGAATTGCACTCTAAGGCTGTAAATTGGCTTGCCATTAAGTAGATACCTATAGGACTATGCTGTTGTTACCCCAACCCTTTCTGACATACCTTGACTCTTTGTCAGCTAGAAAAGATGGTTTCAGATGGTTTCAGGAGCACCCATTTAACAGTTTTAAAAGGAGAGGTTGGCCCTGCTGTTCATTCACTTGTCCTGGTCTTAAGTACATAGAATAATAGGGTTGGAATGGACCTTGGAGGTCTTCTAGTCCAACCCCTTGCTCAAGCAGGAGACCCTATACTGTCTCATCTCTTTTTGAAAACCTCCAGTGATGGAGTGCCAAAACCATAGTTAGCACTTGTTTCCTATTGCACCCAACTCCTTTTGACAATAAAATAAAGGATTTCAATATTGCTGTCAGGGTTCCAATGCTCTATTTAAATCATGAGCCTCGAGCCAAGATTCAAAAGAAATCCAGTTATTTATTAGGAGCTTCATGTCCGCACGTTCCCAAGTGAAGCCAGCTCTGACCCTACGTAATTTACGCCCCAATTATGACCCTGTTTCCCCCCTCCCCCCAGGGTGTGTCATCAATCACATTCACCAACGGAGCAACTTCCCGGGTTGTAGAGGTCACTCCCCTCCGGCTGCTGTGGGTAACCCTTGGATACAGCCTTGAGGGAGATAAGCATGGAATGTGCATCTGTCTTTGGCTGCCATGCCCGTTTCACTCGTTTCCCATCCCCCCTGGCCTATGGCAACTCGAGAGCAGGCCAGGGATGCTTTGCGAGTTGACAACTGCATTGCATTACATTGCAATGTCAACACAGTTTATTGCTTTTACATACATAGATAGAGCAGGGATTTCTTTTTTTCCCAGTTAAAATGAAGAGATGGAGACAGACATGTCCAACTCCTGTATAATCTCTTCCTGGTCTCTAATTAAACCATGAAGTTGAGTGTGACAGGATTGCTCATTATTATTTACTTTTACAGTGTTTACGTAGCGTGCCATGCAGGGGTGGGTTCTTATTTTCTTTGCTGCCGGTGCTGCGCTGCGCGCGCGCGCTTCACACATGCGCAGTGCTTAAAAAAAGCTTCTGTGCATGCGCAGAAGCAAAAAACAAAATGGCGCCGCATATGGCAGCACCGAAAGAACCGGTTCAGAGTCGTGGCAGGCCTGGGTCGCTGCTGGTTCTAGCGACCGAGGCCGCCAAGTTACTACCGGTTCTATAGAACTGGTCCGAACCAGGAGGAATCCACCTCTGGTGCCATGTTGCAACTGTGTGGAGGGTGTCTTAGAAAAGAAAAGAAACCACAAAGTTGTAAGCCACCCAGAGTCATTGTCTGAGATGGACGGCTATAGAAATAAATATTTTACAAAGCATGCACATAAACACAACAACGTAAACTAACAATCAAGAGAAACGATAAAGAGTAAAAAAGTGAAAAGGTGAGAAGGTATGAAGAAAAAGAAAGGAAAATCACAAATATATATATAAAGACTTTCAACTTCCTCTTCCAAGGATATAAAGAATGCTAACATTCAACCCTTAGATTAAGATTATTATTATTATTATTAAATGCCCATTTTCCCCCCAAAAGAAAAAGGAAAATTAAAAAAAAAATCCCCATTTTAAATTTTAACATCAAATCCATATGTCAAAATTTGATTCACCCCCTCCATTTCCTGCAAAATGTCCCCAAATGGCTGCCAGTTATAAAGAATTTCTTCAGTGATTTTCTCTCTCATGAGAGCCATTAATTTGGCCACCATTGCCAATTCTGTCCTCTTTATTAACTATTCCTCTATTGTGGGCATCGTAGGATCTTTCCGATGCTAGGTATATAACGGTCGTGCTACTGTTATCATGTACTGTATAACAATAAAACACCTATTACGATTTGTAACTTTAGTGCACTGCGTAAAGCTAGGCAATTTTGGGCGATCCAGAAAACTATGATGAGCAAAATTGTGCTTCCCACAGCGTGTGCCTATTTCACCTAGGAAGCAACAGCTCACATATCTGCATGCGTTCAGGCTATTTACCTGCTAAGCCAAAGTGCTTAGGATTATTAGGGCTTTCAGATCTTCAAAACACTACTTCTTTTTTATGGTTCTTCAAGCAAAAACATCACTCTGAAGACCTCTGTAATATTAGTAACACGGTTGTTAAAGGAATATGACTTCCTCGCTGACTTTGCTTGTCAGAAGGTCACAAAAGTGGCTAACACTGCAACCGTCATAAATATGAACCACTTGCCAAGCGTCTGAATTTTGATCGCATGACCTTGGGGCTGCGACAGCGGTCATAAGTGTGAATAAATCACTTTTCTCAGTGCCATTGCAACTTCGAATGGTCATTAAACAAACTGTTGTAAGTCGAGGACTACCTGTAGTTAGAAATGTGCCACTTCTGCGTCCAAAGCACTGGGGTTTTTTGAAACCCTGTTGTTGATTTTCTTCTCTGATCTCTGCCTTTAAACTATCCTCCTTGCTTCTCTTATTCGAAGTACAGATACTGTACATGGTATGTCCACCACGGGGCTTTAATGGCTTAATCAATTACCGAGGGTCATGTTTCATGTACTGCTATCTGATTTTCTTGTCAATCAATGCAAACTTATTTAAAGAGAATAGAAAAGAAGAAAACCAAGAAGCAAGTTGTGGGAAATTTAAGGTCCCAGGGAAGATTAGGCTATGTAACATTATGCTTTGCCATCTGAAAACCAGATAAGCTACTTCTAAGAAAACTAAGGTCAGATTATATCGTGATAATAATTAGGGGGTTTTATTTAGAAAACGTAGTTATATCTTCAACAAATTATTCTGGCTGGCTAACAAATAATGCATACAAAATCCTGTTATGTTAATGCAAATCAATATAAAATGGCACCGGAACACAATATGAATTATTATAATACTATAATCAACTTCCTCCATTAATAGCTTGGTAGAAACAGCCAAATCATCATGGGTTTATAGAATTTCAATCTGGTTGTCCACATGTAAGGTTGGAGCCCTCTACATGGACAAGCATTCTACCACTTGGACATATTGTAGTATTTACAAATGAAACCCTCCCAGACCTTAATTCAGCTTTGATTCCTTCCTTTAAGGCCCCTTTTCTCCTAATGAAATGTCACACAATAAGGGGATCTCAAGGCCAGAGAACCAGATGGATGATTCCTATGAATGAAGCCAAGTCCTCCAGTCTGTAGGAGGAAATGATTTTCTGTCCATAAGTCTCATTTTACTCTCAGTTTGTTCTCGGGTGGATTTTTCTTGAAAGGTCAAGAGCTTTCTATCCAATTTATAAAGAAATAAAAAGAATTTGCTGATTAACTTATCTTTATAACTATGTGCTTGTTAGCTATTAAATATAAGGGTCTATATGCAGTGGAAGACAAAGTAACTGAAATCTAGACTATACACTATCTATCCAGATGAATTACTGTTTTCAGATTTGCTTCCTCCTGTATTTATTTTTGTTGTTGTTCTAGTTGGTTTCAAACACATTTTCTTTTTGTTTGTGAAGAAATTATTATTATTTTACTTGTTTGTATCCCGCCTTTATTATTTTTACAAATAACTCAAGGTGGTGAACATATCCACCAGATCTTCCTCCTCTTATTTTTTCCACAACAACAAACCAGTAAGGTGAGTTGGGCTGAGAGAGTTACCCAGCTGGCTTTCATGGCTAAGGCAGGACTAGAACTCATAGTCTCCTGGTGACTGGCCCAAGGTTATCCAGCTGGCTTTCATTGCTAAGGAACTCTGGTGACTGGCCCAAGGTTATCCAGCTGGCTTTCATGGCTAAGGCAGGACTTGAACTCACAATCTCCCACTTTCTAACCTGGTGCCTTAACCACTAGACCAAACTGGCTCTTATAATTATGGATTTTGGTAAATAATCATTGTAAAAATGACATAAACAAAATAATTAAGTCAACTTATCCTTGTTTGCCATTGTGAACAACAAAACAAGCACACCTTTTGGTTTCCATTGGAGCTCTTCGTTGTTTATTAATAACACACCCTGGTTTTGGGACTTGGTAGCAAGTCACAACCACATAGATAAGGGCAAAGCCGAATGCATCTGAACACACTTGTAATAATTCACATTGTGTATCTCCTATTCAAACACATACACTGTTCCTCTCTCACACGCACACTTCAAGGCACTTTGAAGAATCTTCTTGATTCTAATTTTGTTTATCCCATTTCCATACTTCCTTCCCATTAAATATACTCGAGGAAGAATGTGAAATAAAGGTCAAAATCAAGTCATGATTACAAGAATAATAAAAAAAAGAACAGCAAATAAAGTTGGCAACAGGAAACAACTTCAAAGTCAGCAACTTTTTGGTGGAAAAGTAGAGAATGCAACACTGTCCATACGGCATGAAAATGGAATGTCTTCACTTGACAATTAGAAACATCAAGACCGTACTGTATAATCAGCGAATAGATTCTGTTCCCCAATATCAATCTCCTTTTTGAAAGATGGGTCATAGAGTGTGAATCTATTGATGCTGATATAAGTTTGGGGAAAGTCTGTTTTTCCTTCCTACAAATGTCTTGTGGTTCTGGTAGTGATTAGTTAGTTCTATGCTCAAGCTTCCAAAATTCCTGAACATTGAGAAGATCAAGCTCAGGACCACTGCAAGGAAGGGAAGCATCAAAATAAAAATTGACAGTGAAGTGACAGTGTGGAAAAATTCACTTTCCTAGGATCACAGAAAGCTCAAAACGGTGAATGCAGCAGAGAAATAAAATGTCGGATTGCACTGGGTCACACAGCAATGATGAACCTGAGCCGAACATGGAAAAACAAGGACATCAGCCTGGCAACCAGATGTAGGTTAGTTCACTCTAACCTACAACTTACGGTTGTGGAATTTGGACTCTAAAAAAGCAAGACAGGAAGAAAATTGACTCGTTTGAGCTGTGGTGCAGGGGAAGGCTCCTGCGTATTCCTTGGATAGCAAAGGTGACTAGCAAGCAAGCACTGGAGTGCGTAGAAGCAGACATGTCACTAGAAGGCAAAATCATGAAACTGCGTCTCACTTACTTTGACCATGTCATGAGGGGAATTCATTGCAAAAAGCAATTATGTTTGGAAGAGTTAGCGGTAAAAGGAAACCAGGCCGTCAAAGAATACGGTGGCTGGACACTATCAAAGCTGACACCAGCCAGACATAGAAAAACTCAAAGAAATAGTGCAAGATCGAAGATGTGGAGAGACCTGGCTTATAGAATCGCCAAAGAGTTGGACACAACTGAATGGATAACATCATTATCATCACACCCAAGATACATGAGGTTATAGCTAATGATACTAGATCTATTCTCTGTGTTCTTTTGATCTATTTTCATTTTTCTGGCATTCCTGCTCCCTCCTTTTCTTTCTCAACTTTGCTTCCCTCTCTCAACCTCTTCTACAGCCGTAATGTAGAAATATCACACAGCCATCACTGAAACAATATAAAGTTTGCTCTTGTTACTGCTCCATCAGTGTAGCCGAGGCTGAATGACATCAGAAGCTGTTATATGTACCCATGGGGAACCGGCCATAGTCAGATTACACTTAGCAATGCCACTTATATACCACTTCACAGTGCTTTACAGCCATCTCTAAGCGGTTTACAGAGTCAGCCCATTGCCCCCAACAATCTGGGTCCTCATTTTACCCACCTCGGAAGGATGGAAGGCTGAGTCAAACTTGAGGCGGTCAGGATCGAACTCCTGGCAATGGGCAGAATTAGCCTGCAACATTGCATTCTAACCACTGCGCCACCACGGCTCCTAATTAGCGTTACTTGGCACTTGCCAAATATTTAAACTGATTGCTTTTAAATTAGTCAAAAGGTTATATTTGACTCAAAGACTGCAAGCAATCTTCTCAGCTAAGTAGTTTGGCAGGTAGAAAAGGAAAAAGGAGATTGTATCTGCTCATTTATTACTTTGTACAGTAGCAGTTAGAATCATACTATGAACTGTCCTTGAGATCTATAAGGACCAATTGTGTTAGAATGTTCTTTGATATGGTGATTGTTAAGACTCCTACTCAATGGTGAAGCTCCCTTAGATGTTTGCTATTCAATTTCATCTACTTCACAGGTTTGTGGACAGTTACAAATACTACCCTAAGGAAACACATTGTTTTCATAGCTAAAGCAAATGGTAATATTTAACTTGCAAAATTTCCCGAAAAACATCTAAAGCTATATTTTACAGCATCTGATTATTTTTCCATCTATTATTATTCTGGATACTTCTCCAGTGTTCTGAACAACAACAATTTCCCAGCACGTCAACCTTGGAAAGTTTCCAAAAATTGAGGATTGAACTTTGGAGGGGATTTTTTATATATTTATATACTCTCAAAAGATGTCCACAGCCATTGTTTTTCCCCCTTTAATATGCATAAACAACAAGAAGTAACAATACAGTGGATTATTTAGCATTAAGTATTAAGGTTGAGATAAAAACCACTCTCATATGTATCAAATAATTGAATGCATTTTGCAGTTAAAGCTACACAGCTCTAGATGTAAAATGTAAGCAACTTTATGCTTGTCAGCATCAAAATTTTAGAAAACACTGTTAATATAGACAAACATTTTTCTTTTTCTTTATTTTTAAAGGTTTGTTCTCTTGATCATCAGAGTCTAGTCAATACCGTATAAATACCACTGCACCCAAATAATATAATATACTACTTGTGTTTTATAATAATGCAATTAAAAAAGAAGACTTCTTCAGCCACTGAGCTATATACCCACACCAGTTGGTTAGTTGTAGGCATGTGAAAAGCTTACCATTTCTAGAACAGTAGGTTTTCTACATATCTGCTCTATTGATTGGTTTAGGACAGAGGTGGGTTCCTCCCGGTTCGGACCGGTTCTCCCGAACCGGTAGCGACCCTCTGGTGACATCATGATGACATCACCGATCTGGTTCGGTCCATGCCGGTCCGTGGGCGCCGCCATCTTTTTTTTAAAAAAAATTAAATTTATTTTTTTGAATTTTTTTTTTCTTCTGCGCATGCACAGAAGCCGAGTTTCCGGCACTGCACATGCATCACCATCTTGTTTTCAGCATTTTTGAATTTTTTTTGAATTTTTTTGAATTTATTTTTTACTGCGCATGTGGCCACGCGGCGCGGGAGGAAGCGAACCGGCAGCGAGGTAAGTTAGAACCCACCACTGGTTTAGGGTATATTTTTTTGTTCCTGTGGAACAGGTTACTCTCTATCCTATTGGGAAATGGTTCTTGAACTGAACAACAGATCTGAGCATGGGGAATCATTTCAGAAGGAGATTCTTTTTGTAAATAATCCATATGGCAGCTAGCTAAGTGCAATGATCAATGTACCCACTGTTGAATGTTTCCTAAAGAAACATTACATCCTCCCTCATTTATTTGATGATCTCAAAGGCAAATTGATGAAAGGAACAGAGGTTACCACTTGCACAGGGTCCAAACTTGTGGGTTTCTATTAGAGAGCTTCGGCCTGGAAATAATGAAACTGATGGTTAACAAACAACAATACTATTGAGTTTGCTTTATTTTTATTTTTTTTCAAGCTCTTCAGATATTTAATATCTGGCTTGTTAGTGTCTTGTTGTCCAACAACCACCACGTAGCTCATCCCATCCAGTGCCCTGCTTGTTCATCCATCTTTCTCTTGGAGTTTACATCAGCCATTGGCCAAGAGTTAGGTCAACATTTTGATTTAATTTGGGGAGTATAAAAGAGTGGGGGGAGATGACGATGCCTGGAGAAAGGTCCTCTAATTTTTTTCTGCTGAAGTCAGGTTGTACATATTATCCTTTTTAACCAAATAAAAATAGAATTATTCTGTTTCTACGTATATTTACTTTATATAATTCTTTTTCTAATCAAGACATTTTCTCCTACCTATCTCATCTTAAAGGAGAATATTTGTAGCTCGGGGCTGAAATGAGGGGTCCTTGGTGTTCTCTGAGCTTGGTTGTTTTCTTGAAGATGTTTCATTACCAAACTAGGTAACATCATCAGTGCTAGAAGGGAGTGGGGTTTGCTCTTTGTTTATATATGGGAGCTAGGACTCCTCAACTAGCACGGATGATGTCACCTTGTTTCAGTATTGAAATGTCTACAAGAAAACCACCAGGCACAAGGAGAACACCAAGGATCCCTATCTCATCTTGCATATCCTTCTTTCCATTTTACCTGTGCTGTTCCCTCTTTTTTTCCGGATACGGCAGCTGTGACTACTTTGTTTGCAAGTGATTTGCTCAATCCCAGTTGATTTTGAAGCAAAATGCCATAGCAACTCATACCTTGGCTGCTGCCAATTTTGATGCCATCAACTAGTATACTGTTATGTAAACCTCTGTGCCAGATGTATTGCTTTCTCTAGCTTGGTGTTTGTGAGACAGCATGCAGTGTTGCCCACTAAAGCCTTCTGCATCAGGGGTGGGTTCTAATTTACCTCGCTGCTGGTTCGTTTCCTCCTGCGCCGCCTGGCCGCGCCTCATGGGCGTGCACATGCGCAGTGCAATTTTTTAAAAAATAAAATTAAAAAAAAGCCGAAAACAAGATGGCGACGCATGCACAGTGCCGGAAACTCGGCTTCTGCGCACGCGCAGAAGAAAAAATAAATTTTAAAAAATAAAAATATATATTTAAAAAAATTCAAAAAAAAGATGGCGGCACCCACGGACCGGCACCGACCGAACCGGATCCGTGACATTATCGTGACATCACCAGAGGGTCGCTACCGGTTCGGGTGAACCGGTCCGAACCGGGAGGAACCCACCTCTGTTCTGCATGCTCATCGAACTTCATCAGGGCCACTGTTCCAAGAACTAAAGTGATCAAGTAATTAGCAGAACATAGCTTGCAAAGTGAAGACTATTTGAGGAATGAAATTACAATGTGGACAGTAAAACCTGTGTTAAGAATATTTAGTTCCATAGCTCCCCTTGTTATGGTGGCAGCTGTTGTATCCTTAAGGGGAATTGAGGGCAAAGATTCAGCTGTACCAATTCCTGACACAAGTATCCTTCTTCATAAAAATCTCCCAATATTCTGAGTTTCAAAGCATATCACAGAGTCGTTGTAGATTCCCAGTCATCCAGGCAAAGGTGTTTGAAGGTTGAATCATGGCAATTGGACCAGGGATGGTTTTCACTAACCTTCCCTACCGGTTTGCAAATGTGAGATCCACCCATACATGCGCTTTACTCGCACACAAGCATTCTGCGCATGTGCCCGGCCTCAAAAACGCGCACAAATAGGATAGCATAGAGCCGGGGTGGGTGGGCGGCGCCACCCGCGATTTCCATTACCGGTTCGGCCGA
>QLTV01001116.1:1280837-1313568 GCA_003457575.1 Thermophis baileyi
TCCCAAGGTTAGTTTGTTCATTTCAGCACATTCTAATATCTTTTTGATTATCATTGTACTCGAAGGGACTGTTTCTGATTTCCAATGTTGGGCGTAAGTAATTCTAGCTGCTGTCGTTATATGCAATATAATGTATTGGTTATTTTTATTTATCTTCCCTTTTATAATCCCTAATAAGAACAGTTCCGGTTTTAATTCTACTTTTTGATCTATAATTTCTTCTATCCACCTTTGAATCTTTTTCCAGTATTTTTTTGCCTCTGGGCACGTCCACCACATATGGTAGTACGTCCCCTGATCATGTTTACATTTCCAACATTTAGCTGCTGTATTTGGAAACATCTTTGCCAATCTTGTTGGGGGTAGGTGCCATGTATAGAACATTTTATAGATGTTTTCTTTATAGGATGCTGCCAATGTGAGTTTATAATTTTGATCCCAAATTTTCTCCCAGTATTCTAATTCAATTGTATAACCAAAGTTTTGAGCCCAAATGGTTCCTATTTTCTTGAGCCTGATATTTGGAGATACAGGTACGTATCTTACAAGAGATCCATCTACTCACTGGAGATTACTTAGAGGTTAGCAAGTACAAACTGCTACAAAAGTCCCCATAATCTATGAATTCACCTTAAACATTGGCCCTTCCTGTATAGAGTATTAGTTATTGATAAATTTTACAGCCCATATTGTCATCCCTTTTTAGAAATCTCAAAAGTATAGAAGATACATGACCAGTCTAATTGCTCAGTTTAAAAACACAAAGAAAAAATATGTGTTAAATACTAGGACAGAATATATAAAATCACTTTAGAAAGAGAGTCAACAGATTAAATAATGTGTGGGAGTACAATGTGAAAAAGATATGAGCAAAGTTGCAAACATGGCAACAAATAGTTATGGCCAAACCATGCATGTATTCCTGAATGGTATCTTGGTATCTCTATATTGGTATCTGATGTTCTCTGATTAAATGTTCGGATAAAAAAGACTGTAGTTTGGATGACACATTTAGAAAGCATATATTAGAAGCAATGCATTCTTAAAATGGAATTTTAAGGATGGATTTAGAAGCAGGCACATTAAGGAAGAAAAACACACACACTTTGCATATTTGATAAAAAATTACAAAGAGCAATGGACGTGAATTTTCCAATTTTACAACAGGCTGGAGTCATGCAACACTTCTAATATCTTCAAGTATGCATTTGATGTATGGGGAAATACTCTTAATGGAACCAGGGGACTTCATATTTTTATTCATGTTTGGTGGATATGGAGTTTCAAATGATCCATGCATATACTGTAATTTCCAGTATGTGGATCCTTTAAGATCTCACAGTGAATGTCCAGCCTTTAGCCGTGAACAATGCAATTTTACCTTTTCTAATCCTTTAATATTAGCACAAAACTATTCCTTGGGGTGTTATTTCATACTAAGGTCAGACTTCAGTATGTTGGTCAGGAGCAAGATATGTCTGTATTCTCTCTGGCCAAATATACTATATAATATAATAAAAATATAATAGTGTAGTGAAAAAAGGACCAGGGGTGACATGATAGCAGTGTTCCAATATTTTAGGGGCTGACACAGAGGGAGGAGGGTAAACCTATTTATCAAAGCACCAGAAGGCAGGACAAGAAGCATGGATGGAAGCTTGTTAAAGAGAGATCCTACCTAGAAATAAGGAGAAAGAGTGAGAACAATTAACCAGTGAAACAGGTTGCCTTCAGAAGTTGTGGGTGCTCAATCACTGGAAGTTTTTAAGAAGAGATTGGACAGCCAAAACTGAAATGGTATAGGGTCTTCTGGTTGAACAGGGTGATGGACTAGAAGACCTCCAAGGTCCCTTACAACTCTATTATTCTGTTCTGTTCTGTACTCTTGCTTATGTCTTGGGATATGTAGCCTTTGACTTTGATATACCCTCACCAGTAGTGGGTTGGGAAATCCCATTGCTACCGGTTTGTTCGTGTGCGTGCGCACACTTGCACGCACGACGCTTCTGCGCATGTGCAGAAGCGTCCCGGGCGGGTGGACGGAGCCTCCCGCCACCAACACCACCGCTACCAGTTCGCTGAACCGGGCCGAACCGGGAGCAACCCACCGCTGACTCTCACACAGCACTGGCTTGGTTCAACTAGAAACAGTCTTAGATTGATTTAACTGACTTGGCTATGGTTCCTCAGCCTCTGAGGTGGTCTATGTGCAATGTGAGAAATAAATGTTCCTCATGTCCTCTTAGGAGAGCATCTTGGGGTCATAATAGCCACCAGGGAACTTCTGCTGGCTTGTCACAGGCTGTAGCTCAGCTTAATAAAAGCTCTTTATTCATTCCTCTCCTGAGATTATCTTCCTTCACTTTGCTTAAATGATCCCCCTCCCTCCCCACCCCACTTCCCATTTGCTCTGGGTGCATAGAGTAAGGGAAGGGGAAGCGTTCCAAAGAGTTTGGATCTGTGCCCTTTTCAGTTTATCAGACTTAAGTGTTTTGTAATTTGGAATGGCTCCATGCCTATAAGAGGTCCAGAAAAAACAAAACGTGCAATTCTGGAAAAATGTGTCATGTGTTACAGGGCAATAGCAGGAATTAGTGTAGGAAAGATAGCCTCTTAGTAGACATTGCATGATTTCCACCTAAACTTTAAAGGCTGAAGGATCTTTGCTGTAGAAATGTCAGAGAATGGACTTTGTGCCTCTTCTCCTTCCTTTTCTGGTTTACCCCCAAAAGTGCTTTTACAAAAGGCAACTGGACTTTCTTGGTTTTTTTTTTCCTTGAGAACGTTTCACTTCTCATCTCCAAGAAACTGAAGAAGCTTCTTGAATGAGAAGCAAAACGTTTTCAAGGGTCTTGGTGTGGACATGATTTAGAATCCTTCATTGACAATGTGGTGGATGATGCAGTGCTCAGCATCCTTAGGTTTACTTTAGGCAGTTTTAGGCATGCTCCATCCCCTCTTCTCCAGTTCCAATTTGCAGTTATTTACCTTTTAGCAGCTGGAGAAACCAGTAATTTCAGCGTCAGGTCCTCTTCTATGCCTGCCAGGTTGCTAAGCCAATCCCTAATTCACATAGCAATAGCATTTAAGGTTATATACCGCTCCATAGCACTCTCTGGGAAGTTTACAATGTAAGCATTATTTGCATATTGTCCCCAGCAGAGAGAGAGAGAAGTGGAAGCTGGAAACGAGCTAAGTGTGGCCAAAACATTATAATAGCAACAGCACTTAGACTTATATACTGCCCCACAGTGCTTTACAACACTCTCTGGGCAGTTTACAATGCCAGAAAATTGTCCCCAACAATCTAGGTCCTCATTTTACTGACCTCGAAAGGATGGAAGGCTGAGTCAACCTTGAGACGGTCAGGATTGAACTCCTAGCAGTGAGAGCTGCAGAGCTCATTTCTACTTCATCACAGACATCCCTACTGCCTCTCCCTTCTTCTGAGCAATTCTGAAAAAATACTAAACCCATGTTAAAAAATATCTGGGTTTTTTTCCCCCCAATATGATTACACTGACATGAGAAGGGGGTGGAGATGAATTGCATTGGGCAGGAGCTCTTCTACTGAACTTTAGCTGTTGGTGGGGCTACTGTTAAACTTGAATTTACCGCTCTTCAACTTGGAATTTTGAATATGTGTCTTCGCACATGCATAAATGCCTCTCAAATCAGGACACCTTCAAATCGAATCAATTTGAAGGTGTCCGATGCAATTGAGAAAATCCATTCAAAGGTAATTCACTTGGAGCTGAATATTCAAATCCAATAAATACTGTAGACAAGCCAAGCATTTCCCTTTATGCAAACAAATACAAAACAGCCCCTTTAGACAAACCGTTTGGGATTTTTAGTGTGGTTAATGTGTTTAATTTTTTTATCATTTTAATGTGGTTTTTATGCTGGTTTAATTTTGATTGGGAGTCACCCAGAATTGGTTTATAAGGTGGGTGGCTATTTAAAGAAGCAAACATATACCGTATAAAGATAAAGGTTTCCCCTGTACAGTTGTGTATGACTCTAAGACGTGGTGCTCATCTCCATTTCTTGGCCGAGGGAGCCAGAGTTGTCCGAAGACATTTCCGTGGTCATGTGGCCAGCATGTCTATATGCCAAGGCACATGGAACACTGTTACCTTCCCACCCAAGTGGTACCTATTTATCTAGTCACATGTTCATGCTTTCAAACTGCTAGGTGGGCAGGAGCTGGGGCAAGTAACGGGAGCTCACCCCATCACGCAGTGCTCTGGTCTCAAACTTTCCAGCTGACAAGCTTAGCGTGTTTAACCGCTGAGCCATCGTGCTCCCCCCGAAAACATTTGTAGCCTATTTCTACATAGCTTTTACATGGGAGGCCATGTAAAAATGAGACCCTTTAACTTGCAAACTATTCTATGCATATAGAGTTTGATCATGATCTCTCACCAGGATCTGCCACATTTTGGTTCATTGGGTTTCATTCTTTAAAATGTTTTGTGGTAGCTCACCTTGACAGTACCAATAGCACCAGTTGGTGGCTAATTTTATTCCTGCAAAGTGGCACTGATTCCAACATTTTACATGGAAGAGGTACGACTATCAAGATGACTTTGTAACAGTTTCTTACAATGCCCACTCAAGGATCAGCCATTGAACACTCTTTAGAAAGATATTATGTATTATCCTCTAGGGTAAGAACATCCTTCCTCCACCCATAGAAATTATTCCAGTGTCTTTTTGTCTGAAGGGGGAGGGGGGAAGGGCCACAGGTGACTAATAATTTGCACCTTAGAAGCCATACTCAAGAGCAGAAAACAGATCTTGGCCGCATATTTCAAACCGAATACTCCTTGGAGCCCGATTTAGTATGTTAAACAGAACTCTAATTAGCACTTTAAGGAACGGATGCTCTCTGTTTTGTGAACCATATTCTAGGAGCAACTGTAAAACTGACAATCCCAATTATTTATTTGTTTGTTTATTTATTTACCTGCTTGTCCTCTGACAGTTCAAGGTGGTTTGCATAGTCCTAGAGGATAAGAGGATAAGAGGGATATCCCCTAATTTCATTCCCCTGGGCCATGAGAAGACAATCGCTTACTAAGATCTGTGACTAAATTGGGATTTGATCTGCCCAGTCTTAGTCCAATGCTACTCTCTTCTATATAATTTCAGATCTTGTTTAGCCATATATAAGAACAAACAAAACTGCTTCTTTCTTAGTCAGCCCCTGATTTTACCTTTACTAACTGCTAGAGGTCTCCAGGTTTGGGGATCTAAACATTGGAGTCTTAGTGGACAACCAGTTAAATATTAGCCAGCAGTGTGCAGCGGCAGCCAAAAATGCCAACACAATCCTAAATTGCATTAACAGAGGCATACAATCAAGATCAAGTGAGGTACTAATACCACTCTATAAAGCCTTAGTAAGACCACACCTAGAATACTGCATCCAGTTTTGGTCACCACACTATAAAAAAGATGTTGAGACTCTGGAAAGAGTGCAGAGAAGAGCAACAAGGATGATTAGGGGACTGGAGGCTAAAACATAGGAAGAACGGTTACAGAAACTGGGTATGTCTAGTTTAATGAAAAGAAGGACTAACCTGAAGGCCAGACAAGGAATAATGGATGGAAACTGATCAAGGAGAGATTCAACCTAGAAATAAGGAGAAATTTTCTGACAGTGAGAATAATCAACCAATGGAACAGCTTGGCCTTCGGAAGTTGTGAGAGCTTCATCACTGGAGGCTTTCAAGGGGAGATTGGACTGCCATTTGTTGGGGACAGTGTAGGGTCTCCTGCTTGGGAGGGGGTTTGGACTAGATGACCTATAAGGTCCCTTCCAACTCTGTTAATCTATCTATCTATGAACATTTCCTTATCTGGGATCTGAATCTGGGCTCTTTGGAGTGAGAAGCAGATTCTGTACCACTGAGATATGGCTCTATCCTCATTAGATGGCTACCTTTGGAATGATTTTAAAGAGCCTCAGACTTGGGCCAGTGTGTTACAGTACATAAGGAGGGCAAGGAGAAGGTAAATATATGTATTTCTGATTCTGTGGTTCCTACTAGTTCATCTATTTCTGCTCTCATGGCCCAAGAGGAACATTTGAACCTTCTACTTATGTGGTTCCTCTACCTTATCATCAAATTCTTCAGGTGCTTGACTTCTGAATGCTGTTGAATTACATCTCCCAGTATCTCACCCTGTGGGTCATGATGACTGAAGCTTCTGGGAGTTGTAGCTGATGAAGGTTGGGAGAGCTGCATGTCCCAAATATTTAATATATCCAAATCATAGCAGATCAGCTGCAGGGCAGGGGTGAAACTCAGCAGGTTCTGACAGGTTCTGGAGAACCGGTAGCGGAAATTTTGAGTAGTTCAGAGAACCGGCAAATACCACCTCTGGCTGGCCCCAGAGTGGGGTGGGAATGGAGATTTTGCAGTATCCTTCCCCTGCCACGCCCACCAATCCATGCCCACAGAACCGGTAGGGAAAAATTTTGAATTTCACCCCTGCTGCAGGGGCAATGGTAGTCATAGATGGCAATGACAGTCACTCCCAACAGCGAGAACAATTTCCTGACAAAGCAATTTCCTATCAGTGAGGCCAATTAGACAATGGAACAGCTTGCCTCTTAGAGTTGTGGGTGCTCCATTGCTGGAGGCTTTCAGGGAAAAAAAAGGGGGAGGTGCATTCGGATAGTATAAACTCCTGCCTTGGGCCTATGATTCTATGATTGAGATCTCATATGTATGAATTAAGTAAACTTTGCTTGTAGACTGTTGTGGAGAAAAATAATTAGAGGCGAAATGAATTTTGTTTCCATGCTCTCAATCCTCAAGAATAAGACCGGAGTCCAGGAAAGAATAAAAGTAATGTATTTGCAAAACAAAAATAAGAACATCTAAGTCTGTGTCTACATGGTTTGTCATAGACGACAAGGGAGCATGAAAACCATTGGAGAACTCTGTGCGTAGGGGTGTGTTTGTGTCTTTGTGTCGTCTTTGTGTTTGTTTGTGTGTGTGGTGTGTGTGGTGTGTGAAGGTGGCAGAGGAGAAAATGTAGTATTGGTGGTGAAAAGGTAGGGCAAGGGGGATAGTGAACAAAGGCCTTTCTGTACCAAGCAGCATCATTTCACCAGTCCTTCCAGCTTCCCTCTCCAGCCACTGCCTTGTCATCATGGGAGGCTTCGATCATGGCCTGCAGACCAGTCGTAATTCACTCCGAGCCCTTTGTCTTCATCAGCAAATATCAAAGCCTCCCCATGCTCATGCTTTACTCCATGATTGCCAAGAATATCATCACTCACCAGTGGGTGAAAGAAACAAATGCCTTGTCCAACATCCTTCCCCCACTTTCTACATTGAAATTTTTCATGGTGAATGGTTTGGATAGCTTTGGGCTCCATCACTTTCTAATAGCCTAGAATATACCAGGGTAGGATATTCTTTCTCCTGTCCCCAGTTTCAAAAACGATTTCCGGCATAAGCCATGATTCCAAAACGACTGCATTTTTGCACCATACAAGCCAATCTATAATACAATGTATTATATAGGCATGGAGCTATATATATCATTTATCTTTGAGAATCCCCTTCTTAGATTACATTAAAAGTTATATGTGGCTGCCGAAGGAATGGATTCTGAACAGGAAAACAGCAGGTTTTTTTTTTTAAAAAAAAAAATCAAATTACATTTTGGATTGCAAAATAAGGAGTTCTGATCGTGACCTCTCCCCTGGTCCTATTTTGAGTTTAGACTTTAAACCAGAGATCTTCAAACTTGGCAACTTTAAGACTTGTGGACTTCAACTCCCACAAGTCTTAAAGTTGCCAAGTTTGGGGACCCCTGCTTTAAACTGTCAGCTGTATAGATAGCCCTTGACTTATTGCCATTTGTTTAGTGACTGTTCAGGCACTTTGCAAACATCATGGATTCTTTATGATGAGCCACGGTGGCACAGTGGTTAGAGTGCAGTACTGCAGGCTACTTCTGCTGACTGCTGGCTGACTGCAGTTTGACAGTTCGATTCTCACCAGGCTCCAGGATGACTCAGCCTTCCATCCTTCCGAGGTGGGTAAAATGAGGACCCAGATTGTTGGGGGCAATAGGCTGACTCTGTAAACCGCTTAGAGAGGGCTGTAAAAGCACTATGAAGCGGTATATAAGTCTAAGTGCTATTGCTATTATGGCCATAACACCTGGGGTCACAGGATTACCATTTGTGACTTTCCTAGCCAACTTCCAACAAGCAAAGTCAATGGGGGAACCCAGATTTGTTTAACAACCTCATGATTCGCTTAACAATTGCAGTTACAACCATGGCAAGGAAGGTAGTAAAATTGGGCACAACTCACCTTAACAACTGCCTTGCTTAGCAACAGAAACCCTGGCTCCCATTGTGGTTGGAAGTCGAGGACTATCTATTGGTAGCAAAGAGGCAATATTTATCCAGATGCAATCCATATTCCGAAGCCTTTTGAGATTTACTGATACCATATTCCAGGTTTCTGCTGACATTGTTTATGTCACTTAAATATATAGGTAGACACAGACCAATACATATATATATAAAATACCTCCAAGCAAACACCATCCTGGTTTCTGATCCATATGAAATAAACTGGGGGTTTAGGATAAGCAGCAAACGTATAGGAAGATGTGTAAGAGCATTTTCACAAGTGACATTTGAATCGTCTTTGAATACCTTGTTCCATGCCTACATTTGAACATTATTTCTAGGACTAAAAGCAAAAAGGAGAGACCTGATCATTAATAGCATCCGTATAATGCAGCCTTCTGTTTCCAAAATGGAATAACTGGAACATGCAGTATGTAGAATATCAAGGAAAGTTTTGATTGTTTTGTTGGATATGACATTTAAAGATATATTTTACACCTGAAGATTTTATTCAGCTAACCTTGGGAGAAATGCAGACTTAGGTATAACCATTGCTGAGAATTCTGAGTGTTAAAATGCATGCATCTTGAAGTCATTCAGGTTGACTTTAGTCAATGTGATTAATTACCACTAGAACTGTTTGGATATCCCCTTCTAGTGGTTGTTCAACCCACTGTTTCTCAGGTAATTTTTTCCAATATTGTCAACATTCATTTCTGCTCAGTACAAATTTTGGGAGTTGTAATCCAATTTATCTAGAGCAGACAAGTTTGGAGGAGGCTGCATAAGTCAATTCCGTCTCATTTCCATATGGACCTGCAGCATTTGAGACTGCCCTAAATTACACATTAATAGTTAAAACAAGCACTTTTGTAATATTTTAGTTTGTTGGCGGTTAGTAAATAACATCATTGTAACAGGATAGCAACTCTATGAAGGGATAATTATAACTCTAGCGTCGCTTCCGTAAAGAATGAATCAGGTCAGTGTGCTTATATATATATATACACGCAGCCTCCTTGTGAATTTGCAAGCTGTTCTTTAAGCCTTTTGCGTCTTTTTAACGATGCAAAAGAGAAAGAGAGACTGAGAGGGACTGAAGACTTGTGAAAATGCTCTACAAATAGATTCTGCAGCTTCCAGTGACAAAGGGGAGGTGGCCCAGCCATTGAAGGATGGTTGACAGATGTTTCACTGAAACTTTCATGAGACTGATTGTGACATGGAGGTCTACCAACTTCACCCTTAGCTAGAGTTACCCTATGGTAAGATGTGCGGCCAATAAATTTGATAAGTAATAATTTTAGGAGGAATTATTTGGGAGAGTCTATTGCCGTATAAAATCCTTACCCTACATTTTCCACCAGTTCTTGCTGAGATTGGTGAGAAAATATTGGCTTCTTTTATTGAAAATGATGAAAAGATGATCTCTAAGAAATCCTTAAGGTTGGTGTTCTTGCACGACTTTTTCAGTCACATTTGAACCCATACTCTTCTTGTTTTACAAGCTGGCCAAGAGCTCTCTATATACAGTATATGTTTCTCATGCTTCTGTTAAATCCCAAGGGAAAATACTAGAAAGGATCTCTTCCTAAAATTCATCAGCTGAAAAGAGTTTTATACAATGGAGGATATTACAACAATATTGTACTACAGTATAACGTAACAAACATATTTTCATTTAGATGACCAATTCAAGTGCTTTAGACCTGCACATATTTTTATGGCCATTTTATGTTTCTTCCTAAGTGCTAAAACATCCAAATTTCCAAAATTCAGTACAGACAAAAAAAAAATAGAGAGTTCCAAAGGAACAGCAGATAAACCGTTATAGTGCATAAATGCTACTCAGAACGAGTTACAAATTGGATATATCCCAAAAGATCTTAAATAATCTTTAGGAAGTAGGCACTGTATCAATTTAGACAGAACAAAAACGCCCAAGATTGAAGAAGACAAATCAGATTGATATCAGTTTGGTACAATGTTGAAAGCTGGTATATTGTGGTGGTTAAAAATATGAGCTATAAGCTGCAAGGACCTGAAAAAAAAAATCTACTTAGGCCTTGAGCCTCTTCTGAATAAAGGCTATTCTCCAAATTCACAGTTGTGGCCTTCCATCTGTTTCCCTAGAAGTCTAATGCAGGCAATAATTTTCTGCTGTAGACAACTTAGAAATCTAGGCTAGCATCAAGCAGGAGATTGAAAATAAAACTCTTCATGAAAACAGAAGAAGAAAAGTAGCAAGCAATGTCTTATGTCCAGTCCTGCAAACCAAGAACTGAAAAATAATCTCTATTAAAACCCTGGTGGGTTTAAATTGCTGTTTTCTACTCTGCCTTTTGTAAAGAACAGACAAGCAATGTTCCCTCTGACATTGAAAATCGCTGCGCGGTAGTTGGAAACTGCCGCGTGGCGATTTCCTGTCAGGTGCGCGGCCGCGCAGCAATGTTCCCTCTGACATTAAAAATCGCCGCGCGGCAGTTGGAAACTGCCGCGCAGCGATTTCCTGTCACGTGCGCGGCCGTGCAGCCGCGCAGCTTAGAGGGAACATTGCAGACAAGGCTATAAACAGTCAGCTATCTCTTGCACCATTGATACTCGTGCCCACAATTTATTCTCGGGAATTAGAAATGATTTGAAATATCCTATATAATTTTACCGAAGTGGAGGAGATTTCTACTTCCCTTAGAACGTGCCAGGGAATATTGCAGTTGACTTGTATTTTACAATTAAACGGTATTTTGCAGAGGTTTTAAAATCCCATCTAAAAAAATAAACTAAGTAAGGTTGTTTCCTTCTTTTCTCTTCTGTTGTGTGGTTTCAATTCATTCAGGCCCAAGAGAGCTGGGAACTCTTCCAGTAGGTTACAGATCAATAGAACAGGGCATCTGTGTAGTGTGGAACCAAAATGTTGATTGAGCAGTGTCTCTGAAGTTCTAGTTCCTCCTAATTTGCTATCAGGTCCCCCACTTGATACAGAGAATCTAAATTCTCTCCATTCTCTTCATCTCCTATATTCTGGTGAGAGAGAAGTTCCCTGAGAATGGGTCCTTGCACGAGTCCAAAAGCTCAGAAGACTAAATCTCTGGTTCCCTTAACCAACCCAGATTGGATCCTGCAATGTTATCCTAGGACAGGGATGTCAAACTTGATTTCATTGAGGGACGCATCAGGGTTGAGTTTGATCTCTGGGGTGGGGTGGGCGTGGCCAGGGTTGGCATGGCCAGCTTGACGACACTCATGTTGGGGGCATCTGTGGTGGCCCGAGCACTCTGCCAGCGAAAACGGGCTCCCGAGCTCCGTTTTCAGCCTTGATGGCCTCCTGCCACCCTCTGCCAGTGAAAACTGAGCTCTGTTTTCACTGGTCGAGGGCGGTAGGAGGCCACTGCAGCTGAAAACGGAGCATGGGAGGGCCGCACGCAGCCCTCCCGAGCACTGTTTTTGCTGACAGAAGCACCATGGGCCAGTCCTTTGCTGGTTCTAGGGCAGCCCTGTGGATCCAGCCCCTGGGCCTTGAGTTTGCGGATCCAGCCCCTGGGCCCTGCCTTCATTCATGAGAGTCTAAATTCTTATGGGCTCAAAGATGGCCAGACCAATGCTGACAATCATATCTCCAATTCTGTGCTCTGCTTGTCTGCTGCCTCTGCTTCTGTTTTTCTGGAGACAATCTGGGGTGTGTGTGTGAAGAGAAGGCATGGGATGGGATCCATCAAGGGACTTGCTTCCTATAGTTGATTCATTCCCACCTGAATGAACTATTTTCCAAAGTGAGGGAAAGTCACTTTGGAGTCTTAGCCCTATCCACCACCTTTGTTATCACCGAGGCCGGTAAACAAATTCCATCTTATTCTGAGCTGATGCTACTAAAAAGCAGTGGGACGTATCAAAGCCTTGGTAGATTTTTTCTCAAGAGAAAGTTCCATAAACTAATTTTTTTACCACTGCCATGTATCACTCGAGTCTTTACTGGAGAAGTCAAACCAAACTAAGTGAAATCACAGTAGAGATGAAATTCAAACCCAATAAGCTTCATCTTGCAGCTTATTTGTCACTATATTATATCAGCTTTCACTAACCCAGAAGAGAAGTGAACAAGGAAGGACGGAAAACGGACATCTGCACAACTTTGCTTTAATTCTTTAATATTGTAAGCCTTCCAGAGTTACCTTATTGTAAGATAGGCAGCCAATAAATTTTACAAATAAATAAGTGAATACAAATAAATTTTGTGCAGGTGAAGTTTCCTTTAAGAACAGCAACAACAGAAATTCCATAACACTTTCAGAGAGTGTCAGGTCTTGAACAGGCTGGATTTTATATCTAAAATTATATTTAATTTTATATCTTTGATTTATATCTAAAACAAAAAGATACCAGCTTATACATCACATGAATATAACCCTTCTGCAGACAGTCTGATGGTTTATTCTGTTTTAGTTTGTTTTCCAGATAATTATATGTATGTCGCTACTTCTCTATTCCTTCCTAGTCTGAATATTTGTTTTGTGATAAGAAGATTATTTTTTTCCTTCCTCCCACTCTTTATTATCTCTTCTGCTTTTTTTTTGTGTGTTCTCTTTTGTTTTGTTTCCTTCCTCCCCAAAACCCCCAATTTCCCTCTGTTTTAGGTTTCAGAGAAATTATGTTGAATCCAATAACCCTTCCTGGACATTCTAATCCTCTTAACCATCATGGCATTTATGTTGAAGATGTCAGTGTTTATTTCAGCAAAGGACGTCATGGCTTTTAAAAAGAACAAAAAACAAAAACAAAAAACAAAACTCACACACAATCAACAGCGCAAAAACAAAAAAGGCGAAAGACAAAAAAAAAGTTAAATCAAAAAGAAAAAAAGAAAACCACCTCCTGGAAAGGTTCCTTGTTTCAATGTCAAGTTTGTTGATTGTGCCCTTTGAGAGTTATGGGACACTTCACAAAAGCATGGTCTGTACACAGATCAAAGCCACCACTGGGTGGGATTGGACCTCAGTCTGCATCCTGCTGAAAAACAACAACAACAACAAAGGGGGTATACTTTGTTTTTTTTCCCCCTCCTGCCACCAGATCAAAGGAATGTTGTCCTCTTCTGTTGGTCCTTGTGTTCTTTTTTTTCCTCCATCGGTCGCAGTGTTGCTACAAGGCATAACAGGAGCAAAGCAGAGCAACAAATTATATTTTGTTGTTGTTGTTTTTGTTTAAGGGGTAAAAAAAAAGATAGAGATGTTCTCAAAGGATGCATCACAACAGTTGCACTTTGCTTTTTATTTTATTTTTTCTTATATAAAAATAAACAAGACCCAAGCAACTGATCCAAGTCCAGCAATTTTAGCAGTGGTCTTTTCTGCCTTGGAATCCTTGTGACATCACAACCTGTAATGAAGACCACCCACTCTCTCTCACTTGCAAGTAGTTAAGGTTATGGGAGAATACTCCAAAGCAAGAAGAGATGAGACTTCAGAAGATATTTTAACAGAGTGAAGACCTTTGGTAAGAAAAATAAAATGAAGGCAGCCTCCACTTCTTCCCCCCGTCCTTGTATCCCATCTAGTCATAAAGCTATTGTACCAGAACCTATATGGAAAGCAATCAAGGGGAAAAAACTGGGCTGCTACGCTTACCCTCAAAAAAAGATGATATTGGTGGCTTTGTTTTGAATACAAATTTTTTTGTAGGAGGATCTTCTGTTTGTGTGTGTGTGTGTGTGTGTGTGTGTGTGTGTGTGTGTGTGTATGTGCCTTTTGTGCGTTCGACCTGCTCTTCGGCTATCTCAGTGTTCCGTTTTTTGTACACCAGCCTTTTCCCTGCTGCTTGTATAATGGCTTTATCACTGGGGATGGGAGTTGTGTGTATGCGTGTGTGTGTGTGTGTGTGTGTGCGTGCGTTTGTGGGATGGTGGGGAGGTAAGGTGCTCCTGGACTTCACACCTTGGATGGATGAGGACTGGTGTTGCAGATCTCAACAAGTCTAGGGACAAAAAAAAATGTAGAAGAAATCCACAAGTTTTTTTTTATTATTATTCATCTCCAATCTGCAAACCAACCATCTTTTCTGCCTTCCTGGCTCATTTTTCCCTCCTCTTCCATCACTTAATTTCTCGCCAAGTTAGAGATGTATTATAATTCTGTCATGCACCCTGAATGTATGGTTGGCTCAAGGCATACAAACTAAGCAAAAGGAGATTGGAATAAGACTCTGGCGTCAATACAAATATTGATTCTAGACTGAGATCTCTATATATACATCTATATATACATAGATATACATCTATGTTCTTTTCTTCTTTCTCGCACCTTAACTCCATCTCAAAACCTTTGCAATGGAAGCAGGAAGAATGCTGGCCTTGATCTCCATCCTGGGGAGAAATATCTGTTGGGTTTTTCCCCCTCGTTTTCTGATGGGAAAAAAAATATGGAATGATCAATATTAGATAAGCTCCTTCAGAGTCTTGGTCAAATGTAGTGATAGAACGCGGAACATAGAATCATAAGGCTGGAAGGGAGGTCTTCTACTCTAAACCCTTGCTCAAGGCAGGAGACCTTACACCAGGGGTGGGTTCCTCCCGGTTCGGACCGGTTCTCCCAAACCGGTAGCGGCCCGCTGGTGATGTCACGATGACATCACCAAACCGGATCGGTCGGTGCTGGTCCGTGGGGGCCGCCATCTTTTTGTTGATTTTTTTTTGAATTTTTTTTGAAAAAAAAATTTTGAATTTTTTTTTAATTTTTTTTCCCTTCTGAGCATGCGCAGAAGCCAACTTCCAGCACTGTGCATGCGGTCGCCATCTTTTTTTTCGGCTTTGGGTTTTTTTTTCGAATTTTTTGTTACTGCGCATGTGCGCGCCCACGCGGCGCAGGAGGGAGCGAACCGGCAGTGAGGTAAGTTAGAACCCACCCCTGCCTTACACCATCCTAGTCATGGTGTCCAGTCTATTTTTGGTGGTCCAGTCTATTTTTGAAAACCTCCAGCGATGGAGCATTCACAACTCCAGGAGGCAAGCTGTTCCATCGATTAATTCTTCTCACTGTCAGAAAAATCTGTCCTTCTGGATTGCTCCTTAATAAGCTTCCACCCATTATATAGGAATATATACAAATGCAAAACTTGGAATAGCAAATATGTTTCCTATGGACACTAATGCATTCTAAGGCAACTCTCTTGGTGCTCCAGACTCCCTTACCCCACACTATTTATATTACTACTATTATCATTATTATTTCATTGAAAATAAAGGTGAATCTAGTACAGGTAGTCCTCGATTTACAACAGTTTATTTAGTGACTGTTCAAAGTTACAACGGCACTGAAAAAAGTGATTTATATGACATTTTTTCACACTTATGACCTTTGCAGAATCCCCATAGTCATGTGATCAGAATTGGGATGCTTGGCAACTGGTTCATATTTATGACGGTTGCAGTGTCCCGGGGTCATGTGATCACCTTTTGTGACCTTCTGACAAGCAAAGTCAATGGGGGATGCCAGATTCACTTAACACCCATGTTACTAACTTAACGACTGCAGTGATTCACTTAAGAACTGTGGCAAGAAAGGTTGTAAAATGGAGCAAAGTTTAGTTAACATCTGTCTTGCTTAACAACAGAAATTTTGGGCTCACCTGTGGCCGTCAGTTGAGGACTACCTGTATGCTGTAAAATTAAGTATTAAGACTCCAGCAAAATGTTTATCTGCTTCCAAATCCTCTGAGCCTAATAACCATCTTAGAAGTAAAAATGCTTTATTGTCGAATACCTATCTCCGAGGAAGAAATCGGGAACAGCTTGGGTAAGATTAAGGATTGTGATTGGGAGCAACCGTACAACTTTGTCTTTTGATGAATTGATGTTGAGTGACTGCCATGCTCATAATTTAGGAATAAGAAAGTTCCCCAGGACAGCCATTTTTTAAATATCCCACGGCATCCTCTCCAAATTACAAATATTCCCACTGGCTCTAAAAACTGTGTGAAACTGTTATTAAGGACAAGTGGTTAGACTGGCTAGACCAAAAATATTTGTTTAGATTTTTAGCTTGTTGCAGAGAATTATTTGAGCCATCAGATTTGCCAAATGTTTCTGCAGTGCTATATAGCTTCCAAAATTGCTTATCTTGATCAATTACTCTCTTGGGGTAAGATGAATGAAGACTGAAGCACTGAAGATCTTTAAGAGTTAGGCGTACTGCAGAGGCATTTTGTCTTTACGGGGTTTTCTTTCACAAAAATTCCCAAAAACGGCTGAAATGTCTTTTTCTGCAAATTTGCAGAAGAGGTTTATTTATAAAATGTATCATTTTATTTATTTTCTTGCCGGTTTGCTCCAATAATCAAGTCAAGTGCAAAAGCCACGGATAGCTTTAACAACATGGAAAAGTAGCCACACGAATTCACCCGGTTCTTAAGCTTGAAACAGCAAATCATTCAAATAAGAACTGAAAACCAAAATTGTAACGTCACTATAGGTTTGCTTTTGTCAAAGCAGGGTATGTTGGAAATTAACATAAGTAACTGATCACTAGCTGAGGGTTGCATATATATAGGTATATACACACGAGATTTGTCATGCTAGTTTTCAGCTTAGATCTAAAGTTAATTCAAGGTGAGATTCCTGGTCTTGATGTTATTTGTAAGGAATGCCATTGAACCCACTGCCATCAAATCTGTGTTCCTTGTTTTCCAGACTTTTAATAGATGTGCCCTACTTTTTCTTCTGAATAAAAACTGGAAGCACACTTTGCTCCTACATTTCAAAAAGTTTTATTTTATTGTATGTCACGTTAAGTTCGACCCACCTCCAAAGCGGCCTATTCACACAATTGCGTCCTGTTTTCTTTTATGTATAGCCCACTATTGTGTGTATTTAAACCATTTTCTTAGGGCAAAGTATTGAGGAGAAGGAGCCTGGAAAACTGAGGAGCAGGTGGTAATTCCTTTATTTGAAGGAATTAATATATTTAAAAAAGGGTGAAATGAATGAAGAACCAAGCTTTGGGCCATCAAAGTTGGAGGCTTTAAGTTGCGAGTCTTAAGAAGAAGAAAAAAGAAAAGAGAGAGAGACAGAGAGAGAGAGAGAGACAGAGAGAGAGAGAGAGACAAAGATGTTTTTCAATTTTAATTATTGTAATCATTACCTCATTATTGAATAAGAACCCCTCATTCCAAATCATTTTCCCCTTCTCTCCATGTTCATCATCTTGTGCTATGAAAATGGGAATTTCCCCTTTCACAGAGACTCTAGAGGTCTTTATGTCTAGTTTCTTAATAAACACTTTATTTTCTAATTAAACTGCTGCACTGACTCTTTTCTTGGGAAGACAAAAGGATCAATAAATTTCCCAGCAATGTGTCATGTATTTATTTTGTTGGTGCTGTTGGTAATCCAAAGGTTTGCATTTTAGGAAGAAGGGCATTCCTTGAGCTAAAGCATCCCTCTGCCATTTGCCTGGTTCAAACATGCCTCTATATTTCATTCTACAGCTGGAAGTTAGGCGTGCGAGCAGATTTTACAGAAAACCCTTTCCTTTGAGTTGTATAAGTGAAGCACGGCTGTAATCAACCAGCAGTGGATCTGATCATGCCATTAAAGTAATGAGCAATTTGTGAAAATAGAAAAAGCTAATTCATTATCAAGTGCATGAAGAGTCTAAGCTGTGTTAGTTAAAGGCTGTCCTTCTTGGGCAGGAGGAGGGAGCCTCCTGGAGGGCATTCTTGAATCTCATAGGGTAATGGAAAAATGCAGAGTACCAACCCAACACCCAACACCTTGATGGGGATATGCACTAAGTATACTTTATTCAGTTGGAATATGGGATCATATGGATTCTCACAACTTGCTAAACCAAAATCAAACATATTTTAGTTTGGTGTGCAGAGTTCTTAGTGCTCTCTGAGTTTGGTTGTTTTCTGGCAGACATTTCATTACCCAAACTAGGTAACATTATCAATGCTAGTCCTTACATTTGCGTGCTTTCTGAAGCATTTGATGCCTATATGTGGTACTGGTAAGCTGATGTTACCTAGATTGGGTAATGAAACATCTGAAGAAAACAATCAACTAGAGAGCACCAAGGATCCCACAGTCCTCCTCCTCCTCCTCCTCCTCCTCCTCTCTGAGCTTGTTAGTTTTCTTGCAGATGTTTCATTACCCAAACTAGGTAATATCATCAAGTTGGGTCATGAAATGTTTGCAAGAAAACAATCAAGTTCAGAGAGTACCAAGGAACTCTCATTTCAACCCTGAGCTACAAATATTCTCCTTTATCTATAGTTTGGTATCCCAAAGGTGCTTTTTCAAGAGGCAACTGGACTTTCTGGTTTTTCTTTGAAGACATTTCTCTTCTCATCCAAGAAGCTTCTTCAGCTCAGAAAGTCCAGTTTCCACCTGAAAAAGCACCTTTGGGACAACCGTGACCTGGATGACTGAGAATCTCCATAGACATACAGTATCGTTTGGTGTGCATTCTGTGAACGAAAGTGTTGAGTCTTCTCTAACAAGGAAAGGTCACTATCTATTGAGCTATATCTCTAATTAAAAAACAAATGAGGCAGCCAATATTTTCAAACAGAAAGACCTCCTGTTAGATTAGAGAGGCTGTGCTTAGACTATTTTTAAAGGTCATGATAAGGAAGGCATATGGGCCAGCTCTTTGAAGATTATGATGACTTAAGTAATTTCCTTACATTATGAAGACCTTATTCAGCTACCTTTTGGATCCCACACAGCCTCTGAAAAGGCTCTCGCCGTCAAACGTGATCCAGACATTCTGACAAGTGGCGTGTTAATGTGTCAATTATGAAATAAATTCTCTCTGGAGAAATTTAGCTCTTGCTGCTGAACACATATGCCCTTCATCAAAATACGGCTTTAACGGTGACATATTTGAGGCACCGTAGAGTGTTTGCTTTTTGGTAGACCGGATCAATTTAGGGAAATCAGGACCGGAGAGATTAAGTGAAGTAGAATGTATGACTGTAGAAGTCAGATGTAGCAGAACGCCTGCAATTTAATGGACAACTTGAAATTTGTGGATGCAGAGAATCACAAGAATGTCAGATTTCAGTTTTGGAAGAATGATGGGTCCCATTCAGCTATCTTCTGAAGCAGCCAGAGGAGTAAGACGTTGTTACGCAGGAAATCCAGTATGTAGTCAAGAGTGATGGGAAGGAATCAGAATTGACAATGAATTGGCAGCTCGTACAATATACATAAGCCCATACGGAATATCAATAGAGGTATAGAATTCCGAGGTGTTAAACCAACTTGTATTGAAGGATATCTGCTGCTGCTTTTAGCCTCCTAAGTGCCTGTTCAGTTGGGATCAATGCAGCTATGCAAATGTGTCTTGATTTTGTTCCTAGCATTCTGATCACAAATGTGGCTTTTTATTAATGCATCCTATTCACTGATTACAACGTTTTGTGGTGGAAACTGATTGTGATGTCCCATATCTAATTACTCCGCCAGTGTTCAGCCTGACTTGTTCCCCTTCTGCCTTGAACGTCAGCATCCCAAACAATTTGCCTCTCATTATTATATATCAAAGGCAAGAGAGCTTTTGTAGTCTAATTCAGATAGGCATGCATTATTATTAGGGAACTTCCAAGTTCATTTCTCAATACTATATATAAGTGACCCCTGTTACAGTATGGAGGTAATAATAATGACTAATGTTATAAGGTAGTTAAAATTATAATGTCTGTGTAATACTTTGAGTATACCAGAAACCACCAAGTAAATGCTAATTATCTTAATCAACAATAAGGATGTGAGTTTCACTAGGCATCTGGTCAAATTGAATTCTTGACCTAATACTTGTAAGCAAAATTTTCCCTACCGGTTCTGTGGGCGTGGCTTGCTGGGCGTGGCTTGGTGGTCATGTGACTGGGTGGGCGTGGCTTGGTGGTTATGGTCATGTGACCGGGTGATCTCAAAAACCAACTTTCACACTTCGCACACAAACAACACAAAAGCCATACAACTGACTCACACACAATGCAAAAGCACACAAAATGGCCCCTGCAACAACAAGCAGGAACCTCACAGAGCCACAAATAGCTCAAAAACCATCTTTCACACTTTACACACAAACAACACAAAAGCCACACAACTGACTCACATACAATGCAAAAGCACACAAAATGGCCCCTGCAACAACAAGCAGGAACCTCACAGAGCCACAAAGAGCTCAAAAACCAACTATCACACGTTGCACAAAAATAACACAAAAGCTACACAACTGACTCCTACACAACTGACTCACACACAATGCAGAAGCAGCTGGACTTCACACAAAATGGCCCTTGCAATAAACAGGAACCTCACAGAGTCACAGTTCGGTTGAATAGGTAGTTTTAAAAAAAATGCTTTAAAAGTAAAAAAAGGTTCCGACATCCCCCTCTCCAGGGGTGGGTTCTAACTTATCTCGCTGCCGGTTCACTTCCTCCCATGCCACGTGGCTGCGCAGTGCCGAAAAACCAGGCCGAACTGGTAGCATTTCACCCCTGCTTGTAAGGTATGAGTAAGTAAAGACATCACACTTGGAAAGAGAGTTTGTTGTTTCATTTCCATAGGTAACTTTTCAACTATATATGTTATTAACATTTGATATAGTTCTTTGGGTTCTGGTGCCTGATAATTATGTTGATGGTAATAAGTAGCTGAATAATTGTATCCTTACTGTCGGAGCAAGCTGCAAATGAATTCGAATACTTTGGATTTGCATTGTTGCTAAAATTCCATTTTTTAAATCCAGGCTAATAGACGGTTCCCACTTGGAAGGAATCCATATTTTGTTACTTCTAATTAAAAACCAATGTAACCAGGGGTGGGTTCCGAAAATTTCCACTACCACTCTGTGGGCGTGGCTTAGGGTTATGCGCGCGCGCGCTCCCCCGGTGCAATTCTGTGTCTGCGCATGCTCAGTCACTATAATCTGCCCGAAACACAGCTGAGGAGCTGATCAGCTGTGCTTCGGGCGAAGAATAAAGGACAGCATTAACCCGGGGGCGGGTGGGAGGGCCCTTTCCGAAGCAGCAGCAGAGCACAAATGGCCCAAAACGTAAAAAAGCCACCAAAAATTCACAGAAAAAAATGGCAGCGCCCACGGACCGGCACTAACCAAGGCGGGTCCACGACGCCATCATGAAATCACCAGCGCCTCGCTACCGGTTCGGGCGACCCAGTATGAACCGGGAGGAACCCACCCCTGAATGTAACACACCTTCCCTCTCAGCCTTGCATTGGTTTCATTTATTTTAAGGCAAAATTTAAAGTGTTATTTTCCATCCTTTGACAATGAAACTGCCCACAGTGGCTTAGAACATGTTAAAAATCTCAGAGCAACAGATTGCATGCTACCTTCCACGAGTTTTAACTATCAACATAATACTTTTGCATTTTGAGACGCATTGTTACTCCCATCTTCAACTGTTTCAGATTAAACTCAGGCTTAAAGGGATAAGGATGCTAGCTCCAGTAGTAAGACCTTAAATATAGGTTTGAAGAGGGGGGGGGGTCAAATGTATAATTGGAAATAACGAAGGAAGAGAAATTTCTCTTTTGTAGGTTTTTGTGTGTTTGTTGAATAGAGCATTTCCAGCAATGGCGAGTAATCTATGCTGATGCTTCTGACATTTACTAATGTTCCAAGGAAATGATTATTTGATTCAAAGATTTAATGAACCATAGGAACAATTACTACCAGATTTTGAAGAAGGAAATACATCTTCTGAGATCAGAAGATGTACAAAGATTGTACAAAGAAACAATGGAAAGAATTTCCGACTTTGTGTAGTGGAGTAATAGAGATTAACAAGGCTGTTACTGAAAATGTTCTTTCTTTGTATTTTCATTTTGTTCTCCAACACGCTTAAAACATGCATCTCTTTTGCCCAGTGTCCAGATGATTAAGGAATGTTGTGTTTGTGAATTCCTCTGTGAACTGACCGGATCTGCACCCCTTAGAATAATGTGCAAATTGGAACATCGTTTTTCATTTGGCTTATACTTCCTGACTGCCCAGGTTTAAAAAACAAAATATCAAAATAAGTTTTGAGAGAAAATAATGCATTCACTTCCGTGCATGATTAAATGCAAATTTAACCTCGGGGAATGTGGATGGAAATGTTTCTGAATGTTTGAATAGAAACGGGTTATAAATAAGCCAAGATCATGAACAGTAAAATGTAAAAGGAGCTAAAGGGTCACAGAAAAAAAAAATGCACATATCAAAGACCCGTGGGAAGATACAGATCATAAGTATTTCCTTGCAAATACTAGAAGCCTCCAAGCCAAAATTAAGGAGCTGTAATGTTTGGTTTTATAGGAGTTGTAGTGAAAATAATGGAAACTTGGTGGGAACAAGTTGGATATCATAGAACCAGTAGAATATTGTTATTTCTGGATGCAGTTTCTAGAGGAATAACATGAAAAAACTTATTGGAAGAGATGTTATTCTATATGTCAAAGAAAGTGTAGTTTCTGAGAAACTAGAAATCCTCAGAAGGAACAGATTTCTTCAAAGAGTTGCTGTAGATGAGAATTTATTTATTTAGCATGTGGCAAATGCATGGACTTATAGTGGTTCAAATGTTAATGTCCAGTCCACCCAGCCATTCAAGGACAGGGTGGTCTATGTGGAAAAAAATCTGACATTCGGCCGCTGTAAGCTCTTGATGGACATTCGGACACAATGTCAAGGAGCACCACAGTCACACTGAGGGGTAGGGACAAGACCCCACTTAAAGAATGAGTCCTGGCAGACACCATGTTGGGTACGGATCCTGTTCAGAGTTGACCAATGCTGGTGAGGAAGGTCAAAACCTGGCACCTTTTGTGTAGGGTCATCTATGTAACTGCCTGTATCTGGGCGTTCAGCAGCCCATTTGGCTTTCCACTGTGTGTTGATGTCAAAGTTGTGAGACACTACAAAGTTGTAGATGAGAAAGTACAGTATGTCCCTAAAAATATTTATGGTTATATTAATATGTTCCTGGCCTAATTGTCCCGAGTTAAAAAGAGTCAGGAATAGGTAGACGAAACAAGTCTGACACCAATTGAGGGCCAGTTTGGTGTAGTGGTTAAGGCTCAAGGCAGTGGTAAAATCCAATTTTTTTTACTACCAGTTCTGTGGGCGTGGTTTGGTGGGCATGGTAGGGGAAGGATACTGCAAAATCTCCATTCCCACCCCACTCTACGGGAAAGATACTGCAAAATCTTCATTTCCACCCCACTCCAGGGGAAGGATACTGCAAAATCTCCATTCCCACCCCACTCTGGGGCCAGCCAGAGGTGGTATTTGCTGGTTCTCCAAACTACTCAAATTTTCCACTACCGGTTCTCCAGAACCTGTCAGAACCTGCTGGATTTTACCCCTGGCTCAAGGCTAGAAACTAGGAGACAATGAATTCTAGTTCCATTTAGAAATTTGGGTGATTTGAGCCAATCATTCAGTCTTGGTCCAACTCAGTGTTGTTGTTGTGGGGAAAATAGGAGGAGGAAAGGAGTATCCGGTATGTTCACTGCCTTGAGTTATTTATAAAAAAAAATAATAAAATGGGATAAAGAATATTTTAAAAATTCATAAGCTGGATATATGCATGTTCTAATCATGACATAGCTAACCTATTTAGACCTGCCAAATGACTGCAATTGGAAAATTTATATGGCCACTCATCTCACGAAAAGTGACTATTATATTTAAGAATAAAAAAAATCAGAAGCATGATTCTAGAATTAAAAAAAACAATTAAAATGCAAGGAGGTTTTAGAAAAGTGAGTGTTTGTGTTAATTTTTATGGCAGAAGGTATAGAGTGGGTACCTAACTGTGCCCAGATTGCTGTTTTTGAGAACAAGGTTTGAGAAAATGCAGGAAATAACAGCAACAGGTTGTTAATTGACAGATCAGCCACCAACGAACTGCCATTTCCAAAGGTTTTCTGAGAATTGTAAAAGAACTGTCATGAAATTGCAAATTTTCTAACCATAACCCTCTAATATATACCCAAGAGTACACACTGTACTAGAAGAGTAGAAAGTAAGCAACATAATACCACTTTTAGAAAAGTGATCCAGATGGCTTATTACTGGTTTTATATACAATGGCAAAAAATAGTATGTAAGCAAAATTATCAGGGCTACAGAAGAATAAGTTTTGCAGAAGAGGAATCTACATGACTTCTGAAAAAGTAAGTCTTTTGATATAAATCTCTAGTAATGTAATCCATATCTCTCGGCAATTGCTGGGGAACATGTGTTGGAAAGTTCTCCCATGTTTACGTCCAGTTTGTGAAAGTCCTACCTGCCTCTGATTAGTTACTGAAAGGGGAAAAAATTCAGGATGACCTAGGACAGTGATGGCGAACCTTTTTTTGCTCGGGTGCCAAAAGGGCGCGCGTGTGCACGATAGCGCATGCACACATACCCACACCCATAATGCAATGCCCTCCCCCACGCATGCATGCACAATCCCCCGCGCTGCCCCCCCCCGCGCATGCACACAGGAAGCCTCCGGAGCCTGTGGATGGCAAAAAACGGATTCCAGCTGATTTTCGGCCTTCTGGAGGGCAGGAGGGGAGGTCGTTTTCGCCTTCCCCAGGCTTCAGGAAAGCCTCCTGAGCCTGTGGATGGTGAAAAATGGATTCCAGCTGATTTTCGGCCTTCCGGAGGGCGGGGGGAGGTCGTTTTCGCCTTCCCCAGGCTTCAGGAAAGCCTCCTGAGCCTGTGGATGGCGAAAAATGGATTCCAGCTGATTTTCAGCCTTCCGGAGGGCGGGGGGAGGTCATTTTCGCCTTCCCCAGGCTTCAGGAAAGCCTCCAGAGTCTGTGGATGGCGAAAAACGGAAGTTCCAGTTGGGCCGTTGGGTCCGTTTTTCACCATCCACAGGCTCCGGAGGCTTTCCTGAAGTCTGTGGAAGGCGAAAATGACCTCCCCCCATCCTCCGGAAGGCCGAAAATCAGCTGGCCAGCGGACACATGCGCGCTGGAGCTGACATAGGGCAACGCCTAGAGTGCCCTCAGATATGGCTCCGTGTGCCATCTGTGGCACACGTGCCATAGGTTCGCCATCACGGACCGAGGATTTGAGCGAAGTTGGCTTCCTATGATAATGGTTGTTTCCATGTGCTATGTACTAATCAAAGAGAGAAGCAACCTAGAACTAAGGGGAAATTTCTTAACGGTGAGAACAATTAACCAGTGGAATAGCTTGCCTTCAGAGTTGTGGGTGCTCCCTCTCTGGAGGTGTTTAAGAAGAGAGTGGACAGCCACCTGCTTGAGCAGGGGATTGGATTAGAAGACCTCTAAGGTCCCTTCCAATTCTGTTATTCTATGATTCTGTTATTCTAAGTATCATACTGTTTGGCCCCTCTGAGTAGAAATGATGAGAATAGCATTTCCAGTCCTGTGGATGGCTTTGGATCATGCAGATCTGATAATCTCTAATGGATTTGCACAACGATTGATCAAGGGGTTTGGAAGTATCCAGTCTGCTGCTTTGCAGTTCTGTTTCCTCTTTCCATTTCTACAAACATGGCCCATCCAGGCTAACCATAGATGGTGAGTTTTTCATGGAGACTCACCTTGAATGATTGCCAAGAAACAAATCTCATTGGTGGTCTCTCTATATCCGTGATGGTGAACCTATGGCACATGTGCCAGAGGTGGCACACAGAGCCCTCTCTGTGGGCACGCGCACCATCACCAGCTGCTCTTTGGGTTTCTGGCGCTCCAGCGCGCACGCAGACCAGCTGGCCAGCATGCATGCGCACGCTGGAAACCCGAAGACCAGGTGGCCTGCGCGTGCATGCACACCGGCCAGCTGGCCTTGGGGTTTCCGGCGCGTACGCGCGTGCGTTCCAGTTTGGGCACTCGGTGCCGAAAAGGTTCGCCATCACTGCTCTATATGCTCTTCAGACAGAATCACCTGGAATCAACATAAAAGCAAAGACAAGCAAAACAAATAAAAACAAGGCAACATTTAAATGTCCCAGAATATGAAATGTTTGTATGTTAGGACTTTCAAAGTTTTCCTTGTGAATATTTTTGATCTAGACCCGTGATGGCGAACCTATGGCACGCGTGCCACAGGTGGCATGCAGAGCCCTCTCTGCAGGCATGCGAGCTGTCGCCCAGCTCAGCTCCACTGTGCATGCACGCGCGCCTCCCACCGGCCAGCTGATTTTTGGGTATTTGCTGCGCATGCACGGAGGGCGGGGCGCATGCGGGAGATGCGTGCACATCAGGGGTGGGTTCTGCTTTTCTTCGCTGCCGGTTCGCTCAGTGACACGCCACATGCGCTTGGCACATGCACAGTGCTTAAAAAAAGCTTCTGTGCATGCGCAGAAGCAAAAAACAAGATGGCGGCACCATAGAAAGAACCAGTTTGGGGACATGGCAGGCCTGGGCCGCTGCTGGGTCTAGCGACCCAGGCCGCCAAGTTACTACTGATTCTATAGAACTGGTCTGAACCAGGAGGAACCCACCTGTGGCGCGCATGTGCGGGGGGGTCGTGCGTGCATGCGCGGGGGCGGGGGGCACAAGGGGACGCCCCCCATGACCCATTTTGGTCCCAAGAGGCTGCAGGGAGGCCTGCTAGGCCCAAAACGGGGTGTGGGGGTGCGGCTCCCCCCCCCGTGCGGCCCGTTTTTTGTCCCAGGAGGCTGCAGGGAGGCCTGCTAGGCCCAAAACGGGGCGGGGGGATCATGCACGCATGCACGGGGGCAGGGGGAGCATGGGGGGTGCGTGCGCATGTGCAGGGTGGCACGCGGGGTGTGTGTGTCACACACACATTGCATTATGGGGGCCGGCACGCACACACGTGCAAGACAGTGCGTGCGCACGCTTTCGGCACACGACGAGAAAAAGGTTAGCCATCACTGATCTAGACCATTACCTAGCAACTTTTTAGAACTTCCACCTTTCTTTTCATATCTGATTGTAACAAGCCGGCAGTTCTGTCTCATCTTTTTTAAACTGATAAAAAATAACAAAAAAAGAGAAAGGAATATGGTTGCATTTCTCTGTTCAATGCTATACAAATAAGTTAAATTTTCTCTATATCCCAAAATTTACCACTTATCTAAAATCCCTGTTTTCGATGTTCTGTTATCACAAATCAGGCTCAATATATGAATCACAATCTCTTTAGATTTTCCTTCGAACTTAATGAATATTCTTCCCAAAACTAATTGAGGGTTTATTTTGATTTACTGATAGATTATTTTGTGCATTTCTTATAAATAGTAAGTCTTAGATGTTTTTAATTCTTGGGCATATCCGTCACAGATGAAAATATGTGTATTTCTCATTAATTATTCCAGCAGAGCTTCAATTTATTTTTACATGCAATTTCACCAAAGATACGTATTATTTCAATAGAATTTCCTGTTCTTTGGGTAGAAAATGAAAATGTAGCTTTAGAACCCTGGAACTTATTCCAAATCCTTTTCCTAAATGGTAGTTTGTAGGTCATTTTCCAAAGCTGAGTTTCATCCATCCAATGACAAGATCTTGTCCTCTAATAAAATAACATATAATTTAGTCATTAACCCTTATGTTTGTTTGCAGATAAATTGAACTTTGAACTTATTAAGCTGCCTACTAATAGCTTTAGCCAGAGAAAAAGCAACCCATTTGGAGCAAATTAAACCAGGGGGATTGATATCTGAATACGTTCATTATTTTTCACCTCATTTAACAGTGTGTGTGTGTGTGTGTGTGTGTGTATCATTACTGTTGTGGTGGTTGTTAAATATATTTCTGCTACCTAGCTCTGGGAGGGGGGGGGTCTTTAAAATATAACAGGCTGTACTGGAATAATTTGTTTTGCAAGATGTTGTGTTTGCAATTATATTTTTATATTTTGAACCACAAAATTATCTAAGTAGATTTAAAAAGATAAAATTCACAATGATAGCTATATAAAACAAGACAATATAAGTTTTTTTTAAAAAAAATCTATACAGTAAAAGGAGTGGGGAAAAATGAAAAATATACATTCATCTGGTGTTCCCATAGTAAAGGTCTATGAAGACAAGAAGTTTAGAAATAGTATCTAAAAGATTTGAAAGAGAAAGCTCTCGGATAGAGCAGAGATGAGAATGATGCCACTACAATCGAGGCCAAAATTTCCGCTGCTAAGCAAGACAGTTGGTAGTGAGTTTTGCCCCATTTTACAACCTTTCTTGCCACAGTTCTTAAACAAATCAGTGCAGTTGTTAAGTTAGTAACACGGTTGTTAAGTGAATCTGACTTCCCCATGACTTTGCTTGTCAGAAGGTCGCAAAAGGGGATCACATGACCCAGAGACACTGCGACCATCATAAATATATGCCAGTTGCCAAGTGTCTGAATTTTGCTTACATAACCATGGGGATGCTGCAACGGTTGTAAATGTGAAAAATGGTCATAATTCACTTTTTTCAGTGCCACTGTAACTTCAAATGAATGACTGTAAGACAAGGACTACCTGTATGTAGACTCCACAAATGACCCCAAGATAACAGCCCACAATTTATAATACTTCGAGGGCCTCCTGTGCTTATTTCAACAATCAGTTGTAGTTGTAATGGTGAAGAAAGTCCATCCGGAATCCTAATCAAGTGCATTTCTAAATAAATAAGATGGAGAAGGGTCCACTTTGGGGAAGTTGGAATCTGATGGAGAAAAATAAATCTCCCACTACAGGGTACATACTTACAACCCAAAACAGTTATTTGAAATAACCATTTGGGTCCTTGTAAAACCGGGGTGAACACCAAAGCTCATTAATTTAGCATAGTAATAGTTTCTTGGAAGAGCGAGCAGGGTTTCAATGAACAGACTTAGGTTCAGCTTTCAGAAACATGTAGCTTTATAAGAGACTTTCAGATTTTAAAACCAAAGTAAACTTCTCAAGAACCTGGAGAACTTCAGGGAACTCAAATGCAATAGAACATTGGTCTCCAAACTTGGCAATTTTAAGACTTATGGGCTTCAATTCCTCAGCCAGCATGGCTGGGCGAGAAATTCTGCAAGTTGAAGTCCACAAGTTTTAAAAGTTGCCAAGTTTGGAGATCTCTGCAATAGAAGATGGTGTCTTATGTGGTCCCTGTTTAAGGTATGCTAAAGCCAATGTATTGTACAAATTTAAGGAAACAAACTTTTAGCAAGTAGGAAGGAATAGCTTCAAATAGCAGTTTAATTCTCTTTCACAGAAAACTCTTCCAATAAATTAAATAAAATCTCTTTATATATTTAGAGAGGTAAATGGACTTCTTCAAGAGTTAAAATGAGCTGTTAATTAGGAATGGGGTATGTATGATATTAATATTGGACACAAAAGACCTTTTGATTTCTAGCCCCAGTACAAACTTTCCTGATTTATTCTTTTTCACTCCATACACAGACCAAAACTATCATTATTCATAGTGGCACTTCTCTAAATTTTGAGATGCAGTTCCCCAGCCAAAAATTACAGAGCAATCTGCATATATTAGGAGAAAGTACACACAACAAGCACATATTAGTGAAAATGATGTTTGAAAACGTATTACATTAGGGAAAAACTACTTGCAAAAAATGCATACATGAGGAATGATATGTTCAAAAATGTTTGTGTTAGGAGAAGTGTGCATAATTATTTTCCTCAGTTGCCAAGAGGGAAAAAGTAATATAGCCAGATAAGTTTCCAACATAATGGATAGTAATGGATAGAGGATCAAAATGACATATATGTTGTTCCAATAGAAGATTATATTATATTATCTTCCAATAGAAGATTATATTTGTAGCTCAGGGTTAAACTGTGGGGTCCTTGATTGTCTCTGAGCTTGGTGGTTTTCTCATCGGTGTTTCATTACCAAACTAGATGTCTATGGAGATTCTCAGTCATCCAGGTATTCATGGTTGTCCCAAAGGTACTTTTTTCAAGAGGCAACTGGACTTTCTGGTTTTTCTTTGAAGACTTTAGGAGAACAAACACATCAGGACTAGATTCAGCAGTCCATCTGCATTTAAAAGACACAGGCCACTCTTTTGAAGACAACAAAGTCCATATTTTGGACAGAGAGGACCGCTGGTTTGAAAGAGGGGCCAAAGAGGCCATCTATGTCAAAATTGAACAGCCCTCTCTCAACAGAGGGGGAGAGATACAACATCATCTATCTCCAGTCTACAACACAGTCCTTTCAACAGTTCCAACAAGGCTCTACACCAATTTGCACCACTCAGGTGACCTATAAACCTCCAGGTGACTAATGACCTGCTAAAAGAATGCAAATGTCCAGCTGTCCGCAAGGAGTATAAATCCTTCCATTCCCCACCATCCAGTCAGAGCTGAAGAAGCTTCTTGGATGAGAAGCGAAACGTCTTCAAAGAAAAACCAGAAAGTCCAGTTGCCTCTTGAAAAAAAAACACCTTTTGGATTACCAAACTAGGTAATATCAACAGTGCTAAAAGTTTTGCACACACCCTTTAACACTGATTATGTTACCTAGTTGGGTAATGAAATGTCTACAAAAAATACAACCAAGCTCTGAGAGCACCAAGGACCCCATACACTCTATGTTATTCTCTACTAACTTTTATTCTTCCTTCAAGGAGCAAGAACTCATGACTTTTGACATGTTTGGGCAGTTTCCTTCCATGCTGAATATTTGGGCTTATTTGCAGGTGGCTTCTCTCATTGCCTAAAATATTTGCTTACTGTCAGAAGGAGAAGTAGTAACATGGCTTTCATGAAAGAGTTGAATTGGTCTGGTATTGTGCAGAAAAAGTAGTTCTGTACCATTTATCATTCAATTAGTTGCAAGTTTATTTACTTTGCAGATATCTTCTTTCAAAGAAAAAATAATAATCTGGATAAAATTCCAGCGGGTGGAGTGGAGTGTTCTTACACTTATTTAGTGAGATAGTGGTCAAAGGGTATGTAGGAATGTCCTTTCATTGTGCAAACACCTCTCCAGTCTTCTGCAGCTTCCCAGTTTTTCCACACTTCCATTCAGGAAGAGCCTCAACTCATGGCCCTTTAAACAGACTGGAAGACTTCAGAGCAATGGAAATACGTGCCAAAGTAGCACATTCTCTGTTAACTTCCAAAAGAAAACAAGATCACAAAAGATCACGAGATTCGAAACAACCTTTTCAAGGTCTACCTGAGAATAAGGTAGAAAAACAAATCTGCAGTTTCAAATCTACAGGCATTTCATTTTAGAGAAATCTGTTCACATTCTTCACCTTTTTTGCAAACCAAAACTGCCATCTATGGTATGATCATGGGCATTAACTCTCACAAACTATTATGGTAAATAAGGTTGGTGGGTGGTTGTTGTTTTTCTTTTCTTTTCATCCTGTTGTGTTCCAAAACACTGAGTCAAATCTAAATGCACGTGAAATGAAATGTTAAATCACTTTAGTTACCCAGAACCAGCCTTTAGGCTTGTATATCCATTATTTGTGAGCTGTATTTTGTGCATGTACAATAATTCATGCTTTTTCCAAATGGTTATTTTAATATTTAACTAACTTGTTAGCAAACCGTATGGTTGTCAAATCAGCATTGCTTAAATATTGAAATAATAGATGGCAAAAGAGGTTTTATTACATCTGCCGGTGACAACTGGCAAACACTAAATGTGCAGCATTAGGAAACAGAAATTCAGCTGAGAAATTCTAAGATTGATTTTTGCATCCTCTGTGAATTCATGAATGCAAGAGTTTTTTGTTTGTTTGTTTGTTTTGAGTATTCATTTTGGATTAATACAGATGACAGCCACAAGCCAGATAGGCTCCGGTTTCAAATAGAATAGACAGTTGACTGATTTAAGATATTAATATATATATATATATATATATATAATCAAAACTTAGGGTTCGTTGTATATTTTTCAAGCTTGGAAATAATGGAGAACTGCATTTCACCTCATCAATATGGATTGCTGAAAGCCCATTATATCAATATGCCTACATTAATGCCAGCTTGTGTTTGAAATGAGTTGGACCTATCCTTGCTTGGGTTTGGTGGTTGCAGGAGGGTAAATCACTGGTGGAATATCTATTTTGCAATATAGAGGATCGCTGGTCAGTCCTTGGTAGGTCCAGGTAAAGCTGGGAAATGTTCTGCCCTGAAATTTTGGAGATTGGCTGCCAATTAGTGTCATCATGATCCTAGGCTAGATGGATTAAGTATGTGATTCATTATAAGGCACTCTTTATTTTCTGCTGTTGTAGAGAAGGGCCATTGCTATTAATAGATCATTCTCTTCTGTTTACAAAAGACCTCAGTTGCAGTCCTTGGCATGTCCAAGGACTCTTCAGAGGTCAGTCAGAAGATGCACCCCCCCCCCAAAAAAATGATCAAGCCAAAT
>QLTV01001116.1:1316459-1330155 GCA_003457575.1 Thermophis baileyi
CCACTCCAGGGGAAGGATACTGCAAAATCTCCATTCCCACCCCACTCCAGGGGAAGGATACTGCAAAATCTCCATTCCCTCCCCACTTCAGGGGAAGGTTACTGCAAAATCCCCATTTCCTCCTGATCAGCTGGGACTCGGGAGGCAGAGAATAGATGGGGGCAGGGCCAGTCAGAGCTGGTATTTACCGGTTCTCCGAACTTCTCAAAATTTCCGCTACTGGTTCTCCAGAACTGGTCAGAACCTGCTGAAACCCACCTCTGTGCAACACATCTCAATGTCTTAAATATCCTGAACATGCTAATATTTTATTTACTTTATTTAGTTGTTACATTTATAAGCTGCCTAGAGTTACTCGAAAGTGAGATGGGAGAACATATACATTTAATTAATTAATAAATTGATAAATAAAGTGTTGGCATGTTTTAAGATATTATGCCAGTTTGTTGGAATCGTGATAAGGTTGAAAAATTGCTGACCTCTTCAATGCTTGCACCCTTGCCTGGAGCCCTTCTATTGTTCGGGCAAGAAGGATTTTGCAAAGTTTACAGTATGCGAAATGCTTGAAGGAACTGTCATACCACCCAATCTGAAGAGCTAGGATTTTTTAAATGAGAGAAACAACTCAATTGGAAATGAAATAAAGGTTTCTACTTCTTTCATGGGATCTGTTCTTTTAGAAAATCTGTCCTTTGGAAAATGGACTTCCAGGTTGGTCTAATTGCTGCTCACCTTTATGGATTGTCAATAGCAAAAGGTGTAAGTTCATCTAAATCCAAGTAGAACATTGGACATATAATAACAAGACTGGAAAGGGATCTTGGAGATCTTCCAGTCCAACCTCCTGCTCAAGCAGGAGACCCTATACCATTCCAGACAAATGGCTTTCCAGTCTCTTCTTGAAAACCTCCAGGGATAGAGCACCCACAACTTCTAGAGGTAAGCCGTGCCACTGATTAAAAAGTAAGAGAGTTCCCTCCAGGGGTGAAATTCAAATTTTCCCCTACCGGTTCTGTGGGTGTGGCTTGGTAAGTGTGGTGTGGCTTGGTGGGCGTGGCAGGGGAAGGATACTGCAAAATCTCCATTCCCATCCCACTCCAGGGGAAGGATACTGCAAAATCTCCATTCCCTCCCCACTCCTGGGGGAAGGATATTGCAAAATCTCCATTCCCTCCCCACTCCAGGGGAAGGATACTGCAAAATTTCCATTCCCTCCCCACTCCAGGGGAAGGATACTGCAAAATTTCCATTCCCTCCCCACTCCAGGGGAAGGATACTGCAAAATCTCCATTCCCACCCCACTCCAGGGGAAGGATACTGCAAAATTTCCCTTCCCTCCACCCCCCTCGGCCAAGGATATTGCAAAATCTCCATTCCCTCCCCACTCCTGGGGGACGGATATTGCGAAATCCCCATTCCCACCCCACTCCAGGGGAAGGATACTGAAAAATCTCCATTCCCACCCCACTCTGGGGCCAGCCAGAGGTGGTATTTGCCAGTTCTCCGAACTACTCAAAATTTCCGCTATCGGTTCTCCAGAACCTGTCAGAACCTGCTGAATTTCACCCCTGGTTCCCTCTCACAATGACAACTTCTGACTAAAGATTTACTCAAAGGTATACGGTAGCTCTATTCACACTATTTAATGGCTTGAAGTTAAGTTTTGAGTGGGATTCTTAGAGGTCAGACTTAAAAAAAAAGCTCTGCGCTCTGGACTCCTAATTGCTAGAACATCTGTTTATCAATCTTCTATGTGGTGCCTTTGTCCAACAAGCAACCAATTTCCTTGGAGTTCCCCTCAGTGCTTGGATCTTCCTTTCTGTTGAATGAGGGTGAGCTCTTTGTGTGAAGGAAGGCGGCAATCTGATCTTGAATCATGGCTGCTTGATGGAAGCGAGCGGCAGGCCTAGTCAGAAAGGGCAATTTCACTCTTGTGGCTGATATGGAGATAAGGGAATGGTTAAGATGGACAGCTGGCCGAGTTTGTTTTCCCAGACAGCCCAGGAGAGCTGGAGGTTTGAAAAGCCCACTTCTATGTCTTTGATTTCAGGAAGGCAACTCTGCTTGACAAATAGTCTGAAATGTCAAAAAATAAATGTTAAGAGTCGGGTGGGTGGGCATTCCCACAAGACCTGTCTGGCCTCAGCAGAAGGAGATGCTGGGCAGCCAGAATCACTCAGCAGACACCTGGTATCTTTCCTACTTGTACATTCTGGCTTAGTTTTAGGTGGGTTGTTTTTTTTTTTTTTTTTTGTCTAAATAAAGATTTTTCTGTTAAAAAATAAAAAAAGAGGAGCCTATGAATCATTAATAGCCTAGAAGATGAAACTTGACATCGGAACTGGAAAAAAAGCTGAGCGACCTAAGTTGGCTGCATTTCATTATTTAAACTGCTGGAATTGAACTGCAAAAAACATTACTCACTACTCTCCATTTCTTTCCTCCCATCCCCTTAAGACTCTCTCTCTCTCTCTCTCTCTCTCTCTCTCTCTCTCTCTCTCTCTCTCTCCCTCTCCCTCCCTCCCCCTCTCTCTCCCTCTCCCTCTCAATACAAGAAGCATCCTTTCTTTCCTCCCCCCTCTCTCTCCCTCTCCCTCTCCCTCTCCCTCTCCCTTCTCAGAGATAATGTGCTGTGATGTACCATCCATTTCCTGCAGATAATTGTAATTTCTCCCTCCCTCTTTTTTTTTTTTAAAAAAAATAAGTTAATCAACATCTCTCTACTGCTGATCTTTTATTCCCTGGAACAATCGTAGCCAATCATATTATTTTATAGTATTTTTTGTGCAATACCTGGCCTAAAATATGACAACTTATAAAGAGGTTCTCTCTCTTTAAAAATGAATCTAACAATAGCCTAATGGTAGGAGGAAATAATTGGTCTTTTGGTGGGGGGGGGGCTTCATATTTGCAAGAATTAGTTCTCTGAACTCTGCCATTATTGTGCCTGCTAGACAGCTCCAGATGTGCGTGCATTCTCTCTCTCTCTTTCTCTTTCCTCATATACATCAATTTATGTATTCTGCAACATATGTCAACATCAGTTTAATATCCAGGAGAACACTTTGTTCACACAGAAATATTTCACAAATGGCAACTTTATAAGACAGTTAAACATGAATCTGATTATGAACACCCAACAGGAATCTTCTATAGTACCATCATATTTATTAAGCTCTGACTATTTCTCTTATTTGATTAGGTATACCATAACATATTTTTTTTTATCTGTATGCCTATGAAAAGTAGAGATGGACTAATGTTACCCCATAGAATGAAGCATTATGAAGCCTTTGCCTTATATCCCACAACCCTTAAAGCAGGGGTCCCCAAACTGGGCAACTTTAAGACTTGTGGACTTCAACTCCCAGAATTCTATGCTGCTGGAGAATTCTGGGAATTGAAGTCCACAAGTCTTAAAGATGCCAAGTTTGAAGACCTCTGCCTTAAAGATTTAAACTGAATTTTCAGAAGATGCAATAGAGATTCCATACCAGCCTAGGTTCTAATTCCTCTCTGTCTCTGTCTCTATTTCTGTCTCTCTCTTTTTGTCTGTCTGTCTGTCTGTCTGTCTGTCTGTCTGTCTGTCTGTCTGTCTGTCTCTCTCTCTCTCTTTGTCTCTCTCTCTCTCTGTCTCTCTGTCTCTCTCTCTCTCTGTGTGTCTCTCTCTCTCTGTCTCTCTGTCTCTGTCTCTGCCTCTCTCTCTCTCTGTGTCTCTCTCTCTCTCTCTTTCTCTCTCTCTCCCTCCCTCCCTCCCTCTCTTTCTTTCTTTCTCTCTCTCCCTCTCTTTCTTTTTCTTTTTTTCTCTCTCTCCCTCTTTCTGAATGTTCTTCATTGTGCAAAAATTACAATAAAGGGAGGGATCAGTTTGGGGAAATAGCATGGGCTGGGGAGTAGCAGGAAAAAGGTAGAGCATCTGTTTTGAATGGGGGGGGGAGTTTCCCCACTCTATTGAATCTCCAGCATCCAAGATCAGATTGAGAAAGTGTCCATTCTGAATCTCTGAAGGTCTTCCATAATTCACCGTAGACACTGAACTTCGTGCAGTTGAGAATGCTACCCTTATGACTTGTAATCCATAATTCATGGATCACTGTACTGTTTCAGAAACCAGATATCTGTGCTTCATTTAGCAGACCACGATTAAGCAAATCACAGCTTTAAGGTAGTGCATGAGCCCCATGAATATTGGTTGGCTTTCCATGTTCCACTGACGTATTAAAAAAAAAACACCAAATCTCTAGAGCTTTTTAGTTTTATGTTCTGCATTCCGGAGCAATAAGATGCCCCAAGATCAGAGAATGTAACAGAGTGAAATTGTTTGAGAAATCAAGAATGCACAGTGGAGCTATCTAGAATTTTGAGGAAAAGCTGCCATTTCTGAAAGCTTTGGAAAGTAGGGGTGGAGACCAATGTTCCCTCTAAGCTGCATGGCTGCGCAGCCACGCACGTGACAAGAAAATGCCGCGCAGTTATTTTTAATGTCACAGCGCGTGACAAGAAAACGCCGCGCAGCAGTTTCCAACTGCCGCGCAGTGATTTTTAATGTCCGCGCACACTGAAAAAAAATTAGAGAGAACATTGGTGGAGACCAGGGGTGGGTTCCACTTACCTTCCCTACTGGTTTGCATTGCGACAGAAGTGCACATTTTGCATGGGCAGAGCATTCTTTGCAGGGCCGCAGCGACCAGAGAACCGGTTCAGGGGCGTGAACAGCCAGCCATCGCTGCCGGTTCAGCGAGCGGGTGAAAATTTCCGCCACCGGTACGGGAGAACCGGTCCAAACCGGCAGCAACCCACCACTGGTGGAGACACGTGAAGTGTCATAAATCTATCTATAAACCTCACACTCAGTATTTTTCAAGTACTAATTTGTAAATACACACTTTAAATCTTCATCAGGAGGCAGGTATTTATACAGATTGCTGAAGGATTTTCCTTTTTTTTTTTTTAAGTAGCATTATCCCCCCACCCCCACCCCAGGAAACAGCAAACTCAAAATTTATAACTCTATTAATCACCTCCCCAGGGGCAAACTGTGGCTCAGTCCCTCCTACACTGACCAACCTGGGTGGGCCAAATTCTTAGTAATCACCACCCATCAATGCTCATTTGGGCAAACATCTATCTATCCGTGTTCATTAAAGAAGCATTTTTAAACTATTAGAATAAACATGCCAGAGGAAACAGGTCATTTTCCTGCCACTGTGGCTGTATTCTTCTCTGGTGTGAAAAAACTGAAGGTACTCTATACAAAAGACATTCATTCTTAGCAATAAATAAACGTCAGCCTTATATGATAAAGGTCCTTTACCCACTCTTTAAAGGAATGTAAAATGAGATGCTAGAATGCTGGAATCTCTTCCTAATTTACAGTGTGCAGTTGACACTGAGGGCAGAATAGCTCTATTAAAATGCTATCCACCTGTCCTTGAACTAGCTGAAAAAACGAGGCTGGTGCAAAATTTGCTATCCTGGCCATCGAGTCCTATTGCAATAGCAATAGCACTTAGACTTATATACCGCTTTACAGTTCTTTACAGCCCTCTCTAAGCGGTTTACAGAGTCAGCCTAGTACCCCCCAACAATCTGGGTCCTCATTTTACCTACCTCGGAAAGATGGAAGGCTGAGTCAACCTTGAGCCTGGTGAGATTTGAACTGTCAAATTGCAGTCAGCCGGCAGTCAGCAGAAGTAGCCTGCAGTTCTACACTCTAACCACTGCGCCACCGCAGCAATGTAGCAATGACTGGTGCTAAATGTACCACTTTAATGTGAGCTAAGTTAAGAAAGGTGATTGGTGGATTGCTCCAGTTTCCTTTTTCCTCACTCCCATAATTGCTTGCCAGTGGAAAAGCAATCTCCATTCACTCTCCCTAATAGATGTATGGGGAGGAGCAGAAAAAGGAATGATTGGCAAGTATAGGTTGGATTGGTGTTTTTAGCTACTGGCCCATCAAACTGCACTTCTGAAAGAGTACTAAACTGACTTGAAATAGTCAGTCTGACAAGTTGCATGCTCTAAGACCAATACAAGTCTTTGACTTAGGGCCACAACTGAGCCCCAAATTTCTGCTGCTAAGCAAGACAGTGGTTAAGTGAGTTTTGTCCCATGTTATGACCTTTCTTGCCATAGTTGTTAAGTAAATCATTGCTTTCCTTTTGTCCTTCAAACAGCCCTGTGAGCCATCTTGGACAAGGGATGTCTTGAGATCCCAGAGGAAAAGTGGAATGTAAAGGGATAAAATCAATAGGTAATGATATAAATACACGTAATCCTCCAATAACGACCACAATTGAGCCCAACATTTCTGTTGCTAAGCGAGACAGTGATTAAGTGAATTTTGCACCATTCTATGACTTTTCTTGCCATAGCCGTTAAGTGAATCACTGCAGTTGTAAGTTAATAATACGGTTGCTCAGTGAATCTGGCTTCCCCATTGACGTTGCTCATCGGAAGGTTGCAAAAGGTGATCACATGTCCCCAGGACACTACAACCGTCATAAATATGAGTCAGTTGCCAAGTATGACTGGCTCTAGTACATTTCATTACTCAGTTAGTTAACACCATCAGTGTGAGAGAGAGTGGGGTTTGATGGCTGATTATATAGTAGCTTGTCCTGTCAATCTTACCCCACCCATAGGTAGCCAGATAACGAAATATCTGGAAGACAACAACCCCAGCTCAGGAAACACCAAGAAGCCAACAGTTCAAGCCTGAGCTATATATATTCTCATTTATTGGAACATCCTTGAGAACATCTTGATGAATCAATTATTCAACCCTATTTTAAAATCCTTTTCTTCCTAATCACATTATCCCTTCATCATTAAAGCATTCATCCAACTCCTGCATCTCTCTGAAAGGAAAATAATATTGAATTTAAGATTATATTCCCACCCGCTGTTTGAAACAGCCTTCTTCAGCCTTGCCTTTCTTTTAGGTGAATACAATATAGAAATGGAAACTCCCTGATCCATTTTTTCATGCCCTGAATAATAAGATGCTCAAATTCTCTATTGGCCTACAGCAAGTACCAATGCATGCCCTGATTTTTAACAGAATAATAGAGTTGGAAGGGATCTTCTAGTCCAACCCCTGCTCTACAAGAAACCCTCTACCCTTTCAGACAAATGGTTGCCCCATCTCTTCTTAAAAACCTCTGGTGTTGGAGCAGCACCCATAATTTCTGAAGGGAAGCCGTTCCACTTATTAATTGTTCTCACTGTCAGAAAATTTATCCTTAGTTCTAGCTTGGTTCTCTCCTTGATTTAGTTTCCATCCATTGCTTCTTGTCCTGCTCTCAGGTGCTTTGGCATAATAATTCGCACACCAGACAGAAAGGTTGAGAATATCCCATTCTTCTCACAAGTATTTTTATTTATTTATTTATTTATTTTATTTTATTTATTTATTTGTCAAACATGTACAAGATAGCAGGTATAGGTATAATCATAAACATAATCAAAGTGAAAGTAGGGAGAACAAAAGTCCTGAAGAAGGATGCTGCCTGCAGTTCTTTGTGCAAAGGGTAGGAAATTTTCATGCATGCTTTAAACTTGGACCTGCTTAGAAAATTCAGGAAGATTACAAGCTAATGGACGAGTTATGTTCTAACCGAGATGTGAGCTACTAAGAAACAGCTCATGTCTTTCTCAGTACGCATTCACAAAACTGAGTTTTGCTAGCATTCCTAAGTCTAGCTACTTTTCCCTCTGTGAGAAGGCACGTAGAGGAATGTTCCTTAAGATTATCTTTGGCTGAAATGGCCCATTTCGAATTCTAAACGTACTAGCAAGGTTTTTTTTTAACCAGGTCCCACTGACTTTCTACCTTATGCATTGGCTGAAACATCTGAACTAATCCACTATAGATCATCCAGAAACATGAGGTATGGAGAACATCAGGCCCTGATTCCAAATCATACAAGTGCCCAAGCCTATGCACAAAGATCCATCAAACGCTGTTAATTTAATAGGGAGCAGCTGCTGACTCGGTATAGCTCATACCCTTGTAATTTTGCTCTCCCATTACAGGCACTTTCCATTCTTTCCTGGCCCAATTTTTATTCTCATAACTATTGCCAAAGGAGCCAAGCCACAGTAATCGTAGATGCTGGGGTTGAAGAATGTCAGGAGGTTCTCCCCCTGCCCCCCCCCCACACACATTACTCATCCTTTGGGGTCTCCCTTCAGTCTGATATGTTGGAGAGATGAAAAGGAGGAGGTTGTGCAACAGATGATGTGAGGGTGGAAGGGGGTGAACCAAGAAAAGCAGAGATAGAATAGCCCAGTTGGGACTTCAGAAAAGCAGAAGACTGAAATAGCGCCTTGTCAAACCACAACGTAAGAGGGAGAACTTCCAGTTGTAAATGACACCAGAAGGCAAGACAGGCTGAAACAAGGTACCTACTACTAGATAAAGTAGAAAAATGTGGGTTAGACAGCAACACCACCAGATGGATTCAGAACTGGCTGACCAACCGCACTCAACATGTAGTGCTCAATGGAACTGCATCTACATGGAGGGAAGTATGCAGTGGAGTACCCCAAGGCTCTGTTTTAGGCCCAGTACTCTTCAACATCTTCATCAATGACTTGGAAGAGGATATAGATGGGGCACTCATCAAATTTGCAGATGACACCAAGCTGGCAGGAATAGCCAACACTCCAGAAGATAGGCTCAAGATACAGAAGGATCTTGACAGACTTGAACATTGGGCGCTATCTAACAAAATGAAATTCAATGGTGAAAAAAGTAAGGTTCTACATTTAGGCAAGAAAAACAAAATGCACAGGTACAGTATATGTGGTACCTTGCTCAACAGTAGTAACTGTGAGAGGGATCTTGGAGTCCTAGTGGACAACCATTTAAATATGAACCAGCAGTGTGCAGCAGCTGCCAAAAAAGCCAACACAGTTCTAGGCTGCATAAACAGAGACTTTCTAGAAGAGCAGCCAAGATGATTAGGGGACTGGAGGCTAAAACATACGAAAAACAGTTGCAGGAACTGGGTATATCTAGGTTAATGAAAAGAAGGACTAGGGGAGACATGATAGCAGTGTTCCAAGATCTCAGGGGTTGCCACAAAGAAGAGGGAGTCAAACTATTCTCCAAAGCACCTGAGGGTAGGACAAGAAGCAATGGGTGGAAACTAATCAAGGAGAGAAGCAACTTAGAACTAAGGATAAATTTCCTGACAGTTAGAACAATTAATCAGTGGAATAGCTTGCCTGCAGAAGTTGTGAATGCTCCAACACTGGAAGTTTTTAAGAAGATGTTGGATAACCATTTGTCTGAAGTGGTGTAGGGTTTCCTCCCTAAGCAGGGGGTTGGACTAGAAGACCTCCAAGGTCCCTTCCAACTCTGTTATTTAATTCTATTCTAAGGTGAAGTGAGCTTCTGTGGAGAGAGAAGTGGAAGCTGGAAACGAGCTAAGTGTGGCCAAAACATTATAATAGCAATAGCACTTAGACTTATATACCACCCCACAGTGTTTTACAACACTCTTGGGGCAGTTTACAATGTCAGCATTTTGCCCCCAACAATCTGGGTCCTCATTTTATTGACCTCAGAAGGATGGAACGCTGAGTCAACCTTGAACCATGTCAGGATCGAACTCCAGGCGGTAGGCAGAGTTTGCCTGCAAATACTGCATCCTAACCACTGTGCTACCAGGGTTTTTAATGGAACCATAACAAACACCGAGAAGGCTTTTTTAGCCCTTCCTGTCAACACACCATATGTGTTGATTTCTGGAACTTTCTGCCATCAAGGTGGGCTGTTCAATGGTGACAAGATTTAGCGGTCCTAGAGTCCCTGGGGGTGCAAAAGAAGAAATCTTGGGGACAGAGAAGCAGATAAAATTGGCAAAACAAACTTCCCTGAAACAGAATTTAAGCATCAGTGATTGTGAGTACTGCTTTAAACCACTTCTTGTTCTCATCCCCACCCAAAATTGCAAGTGATCAACATTTCCTTATAACGTTTTTGGTACTTCTATGCCTGAGGAAAACTAGAACTTGTGGAGAAAGGTTTGACTGACAACATTACTGTCAAACCCTGGTGGCACAGTGGTTAAACTGCAGGATTGCAGGCAAACTCTGCCCACGGTCTGGAGTTCGATCCTGATGGGCTCAAGGTTGACTCAGACTTCCATCCTTCCAAAGTCGGTAAAATGAGGACCAAGATTGTTGGGGGCAACATGCTGACTCTGTAAACTGTTCAGAGAATGCTGTAAAGCACTATGAAGCGGTATATAAGTCTAAGTGCTATTGCTATTAGTTAAACCAAAATTCCAAAAAGTCTACGTGATTTAAAGTTCTTCCCCTCAAAATGTTACTATAAGTTCAAGGAAATGAATGACCATGTTTAATTTTAGTCACTATAATTTTTTTCCACCTTCATATAGCTACCAATGTCTATTTAAATAAATGTGTTTGCATGTGTGTATATGAATATCCATGTCCATGACTTGTGGTTCAACAGGGCTTGTTCTTCTCTTTCATAGCATAATTCTTTTGTTCTTCCATAACTGATATTTTAAAAATTATTTAAATTACTCAATTATTTTACTCATATAAAGCGGAACTATGATTTAATATAATGGAGTAATGAATTTAAAACCTTGCTAATCAAACAGCAGCACCCCTGATTAATCACATAATAGTGAATAGGGAATCAGGCGTAATCTGATCTGAATACTGATTAGAGTCGGATTGGATTTGCAACTGATATTTCAATCTGATTTGATTTAGGCTTCGGTAAGTAAATCAGTGCATTTCAAATATCCAAATTGCATAGTTTATACGGAGAGAGGGATATTCTGCATATGGACAGAAGGAACTGAGATAGTCCAAATCATTTGGAGTCCAAGCAGTGGTGAAATCCAATTTTTTTTACTACTGGTTCTGTGGGCGTGGCTTGGTGGGCATGGTGTGGCTTGGTGGGCGTGGCAGGGGAAGGATACTGCAAAATCTCCATTCCCACCACACTCCTGGGGGAAGGATATTGCAAAATCTCCATTCCCCCCCATTCTGGAGCCAGCCAGAGGTGGTATTTGCTGGTTCTCCGAACTACTCCAAATTTCCGCTACCGGTTCTGCAGAACCTGCTGGATTTCACCCCTGAGTCCAAGTCATTTAATCCAACAGTTAATTCAAATCTTTAAGGAACCAACTGAAATATATTTCTGTCCAAAAGTTAGAAATATGTCATTGAACAATTGATTGTATTTTTTTTAAAAAAAAATCTTTGCTTGAAGAAAAGAGAAGATTTTGGCTCATTTCATGATGGTGGGGAACCACAACTACAAAATCTAGGCTGCAAACATCCAGATGAGCACTAGATGGCAGAAAAGAGGTGCAGAAAACTCTTTATTCAAGTGATGCTCTAAATTGAAGCTGTCAACTTTCAAAATACCTCCATTCTCCTCCAGATTCTTTTAAAAATTAAGGAAGACAGACCACCTCATATATTGCCTCCTATCAAAGTATTCATATTGTTCACATAACCTTCTCCACTTTCTCCATTTTTGGGGCCTTCTCCAGGGGTGGGTTCTAACTTACCTCACTGCCAGTTCGCTTCCTCCTGCGCCGCGTGGCTGCGCGCGCAGTGCCGAAAAATCCCCCTTTTTAAAAAAAGCCGAAAAGATGGCGGCACATGCGCAGTGCCGGGGACTCGGCTTCTGTGCATGCACAAAAGAAAAAAAATAGTAAAAAATTCCCCAAAAAAAGATGGCAGTGTCCACGGACCGGCACCAACAGAACCGGCTCCGTGAAGTCACCAGCAGTTTGCTACCGGTTCTATAGAACTGGTGCGAACCGGGAGGAACCCACCTCTGGCCTTCTTTCTTCTCTCACAGATAGATGATGTTCCAAATATCTAAAGTATATTGGTGAGAAGCAGAAATCTTCTGTGCCCTGATTACAGTTCTCTGATAAATAACTTATTTGTCACTAGGCATACATTCTGTATGTAACATGCATAAATAAACCAACACACACACAATGATATATAATAATATTAATAAAATAATAAATAAACGTGCATATATTTATATGGCATCCAGTTTTGATCATCACATTACAAAAAAGATGTTGAGATTTTGGAAAAAAATGCTAAGAAGAGCAACTAAGATTATTAAAGGGCCTGGAGACAAAAACATATGAAGAACGGTTGCAGGAATTGGGTATGGCCAGTCTAGAGAAAAGAAGGACTAGTGGGTGACAGGATAGCAGTATTCCAGTATTTGAGGGGCTGCCACAAAGAAGAGGGGGTCAAGTTATTTTTCAAAGCACCAGAAGGCAAGACAATTAACCAGTGGAACAGTTTGCCTTCAGAGGTTGTCGGTGCTCCTGCTCCATCATTGGAGGCTTTTAAGAAGAGTCTGGACAGCCACTTGTCTCGAATGGTATAGGGCAGTTTTCCGGACCGAGTGCCCAAAGCGCGCCCGAACCCCCAAAATGCAATGCGTGCACGGCCCCCGTGCATGCACCCCACCCCCCACTCATGCGCACACGCCCCCCTGCGCATGCACGGCAGAGACCCAAAGACCAGCTGGCTGGCGGGAGGTGCGCGTGCATGCGCAGCAGAGCTGAACTGGGGCAACGGCTCATGTGCCATCAGAGAGGACTCTCCGTGCCACCTCTGGCACGCGTGCCATAGGTTCACCATCATGGGTATTGTCAGGGTTCCAAATAGCATCTAAAATCAAATCAGAGTCCAAGGCAAAACATTCCTCTAACTTCCAATTTATTAATAGAGCCATGCTGGCACGGCTGTGAGAAACCCGGATCTGAAGTCCCCGGGGTTTCTCCAGCCAGTTGAAAGTTCAAGCCCTTGTCCCCACACCCCCAAGTCCATCACATGAACCAATTGTCATCAGACTGGACAGTCATTTGTCTGAAATGGTACAGCAGGGGGTTGGACTAGACGACCTCCAAGGTCCTTTCCAGCTCTATTCAGATTGATTGATTGATTGATTGATTGATTGATTGATTGATTGATTGATTGAGATAGAGCTCTAATCTGGGCAAATTGCAGCCACATTTTGCAAAGATTCAGAGGCCTGCCTCTTACACAACCCATTGATGGCAACAATGCTGATGGCATTCTCAGTTTCAGAAGGTGAGTCCTCAGCCCTTCTGAGCTGCGATCCTGCTCTTAAAAGCTCTCAAACCTTTCAGCACTGAGCTTGATTGAGAATATCCATCTGCAGTAGGATGCCAGAAGGTATCTGATTACTCCATTGTTAAAGCAGCATAGCTTGAAATCTGAGTACCCCATGGGGGTCCCAGCGGGGAATCTCTTCCCCCATTGTATCCAATGCAGTCCACTCCTTTCTGATTCTGAAAATAGAAGAGGAGAAAAAAGAAGGGGGGGGGAAATAAAGAGAGCAAGGGGGAATCGGTCAAACGCAACGTTTTCCATTTAAAAAAAAATCACTGAGGACAGGCTGAAAGCAGTTGGGTTTAGGGGTTGTGGGATTTGAAAATGGCTGGTGGGAGGAGGAGGATCAAATCACAGCCAGCAGATTTTGCTATGAAGAGCAACCATATCTCTTTTTGACATCTTCCCTTCTTGGGGAGAGTGGATGGAATGTCAATTGCAGATGATGTTAAAACAAACCAATCTATTTTCTCCTTCCAGATGGATCTCTCTCTCTCTCTCTCTCTCTCTCTCTCTCTCTCTCTCT
>QLTV01001116.1:1330191-1341462 GCA_003457575.1 Thermophis baileyi
CCTCCCCCCTCTCTCTCAATTTTTCTCTGTCACTCAATTTCTCTCAATCTCTCTCTCTCTCTCTGTGTCTCTCAATCTCTCTCTTTCTCTCTCTGTCTCTGTCAATCTCTCAGTCTCTCTCTCTCTCTCAATTTCTCTCTCTGTGTGTCTCTCAATCTCTGTCTCTCTGTCTCTGTCTCTGTCTCTGTCTGTCTCTGTCTCTCTGTCTCTCTGTCTCTCTGTCTCTCTGTTTCCGTTTCCGTCTCCGTCTCTGTCTCTGTCTCTGTCTCTTCTTCCTATGTGTAAACTGCTGCTTCTGCTAGGCATGCAAAACTGGAGGGAGCAACCAGGTTCCCAAAGGTGCTTTCCTCTGCTCAAATAAATTTGCTTCCAAATAATGTATAATTAAATGTGTGGTATCGAATTAATGTTGCAGCTGAAGTGCTTTGGCAGCATAGATTAAGGCAAGAGGCAGGGGAGGGCGGGTGGCAGGTGGAAAAAAATCACTGCTCCATATAAAGTTTCCTTTTCTCTCTCTTGCTCTCTTCGGCTCTTATTCCTGCAAAGCCTCCAATTCTCTTTAGCCTTTCTTTTCCACTAGGATCTGGGACATGTTTGTGGAGTGCCCGAATTTCATACCAACTATAAGGTTCCATAGCGGTGCTTTTCATCACTTGAAAACCAAACCGTGATGAATTTGTATAATCCCGCAGAAGCTACCTCCTTTACTTCTACTTCTCCTCAATTCTCAGAAGAAAATGAAGCCCATTCGGGGGAAAAAATAGAATTTTCAAACTTATATCTGCTGACTTCTCTTAAAAAAAAAAAAAAAAAAAGTCCAGCCTAGAGTTTGACTCATTTTGGTACAAAACCCTTCAGTGCCACTGCCCTGGTTAATCTGATTGTTGTAAAGACTGTTAAACCTCAAGGTTTCCCGTGGCTGTGTTTGCTGGCAATTCATTGAAAGCAAGGCTGCTTCTGATAGATGAAATAGATGAGTTTCTAGCAGATCTGTTTATAATGAGATTAACGCAGCGTGTAATTTCCTTTCCCTCCTTGTAACATTTGACTCATGTTTTAAGGTTTCAAAGCAAACATGGAAAGTCAGGCATGGCCATGTCTTTGAAAGTACCCAAGTACAGACCATAATAAAAGTAATCCTCATCTTATACTGTACCTATTCATTTAGTGACCGAAGCTACGACAGCACTGAAAAAAAGTGATTTACAGCTGGTCCTCATATTTAAACTTCTTGCAGCATCCCCACAAATCATTAAGTCATAAAACATGGCTTACGAACCACACTTGCTGGATCCATAAACCATATTAAAACCAGAACTAAACAACGTGTATTATGATACAGTGTGTGTGTGTCAGGGGTGGGTTCTAACTTACCTCGCTGCCGGTTCGCTTCCTCCCGCGCCGCACAGTGCCAAAAAAATAAAAAAAAATCCCAAAAAACCAAACCCCAAAACAAGATGGCAACACATGTGCAGTGCCAGAAACTCAGCTTCTGCACATGCGCAGATTTTTTTTTCAAAAAAAAATATCCAAAAAAAAGATGGCGGCGTCCACGGACTGGCACCAACCGAACTGGATCCGTGATGTCATCATGATGTCACCAGCTGGTCGCTACTGGTTCGGGCAAACCAGTCCGAACTGGGAGGAACCCACCTCTGGTGTGTGTTAACGTAGTACCCACAGACCTCTTGATTATGTGCTGCCACTGGATGGTGCCCAGGGACTGTCAAAACCAAAAGTATATTTTTAGAAGTTAAAAATGGTGAGCATCTCCTAACGTTTGGCAGCTCCAAAGGAAGATTTAGCCCCTCAGTGCATTACACTGTCAATAATATTGTCACATTAGCCGTGACCCTTCTACCTTATAATGGATTCCTAGTGCAGCATGGCATCCTGAACAAATTATGTACAACCATGCTTCATGAATACTGCCATTCTGAAAACATTTGAAGGAATGGTCACATTAGGAACTTAATCAGATTTTAATTGGAACACCCAATCTTGCGATCAGCTTTAGTGAAAGAAATCATCAGGGAATTGCAACCTTTCCAATTTTCTCATCGTGGTTTTTATAACTGGCCCATGGATTTAATGCCTGCACAGGCTTTCTAATTGTGTGTCCATGTTGTGTAACTGGCCCATGGATTTAATGCCTGCACAGGCTTTCTAATTGTGTGTCCTCTACGTTTTTCAGCTGACATATTTCATCTCACCATCAGAGGAGTTGGACGGCTGACATCTGAATTGCTAATAACGTGAAATCATCTGTATGATTCTGATATACCTTCGGTGGCAGTTAGTTATATATCTTAATTACACAAGTGGCTGTGCATATTTGTGGATGTTGTATTTGATGTTCATAATTCGTGTGTGTGTGTGTGTGTGTGTGTGTGTGTGTGTGTGTGTAAGTCAGTCTTGATTTATTGTTACAATTGTTTAACCAAGAGATCCGTGAGTAATTTTAAGATAAGGCTATTTCTTCCACTTTGTTTTAAAAATGGTTTTAAGAAAAATGTTAACCAAATAGAAGAACTAAAGATGAAATGAAAACATACTGTAGACTAGATCCAAGTCACAGAAAAAAGCATGATATTATTCTGGACCACCATACTTGAATGTAACTCCAAGTAAAAACAGCAGTGTCCTGTCAGAAAGAATGATAGAGAGAAGCCATATGGTTCAGTAGTGGGTTCTAAAACCCTTTACTACTGGTTCGTGCGTGTGCTCGTGCGTAACACTTCTGCGCATGCGCAGAAGCGTCCCGGGCGGGTGGGCGGAGCCTCCTGCCACCGGCGCTACCGGTTCTTAGAACTGGGCCGAACCGGGAGCAACCCACCACTGAACTGGACCCAAATCCTCCTAATTTGATATATTCTTTGCGGCCATCCGACCGACCCTCAGAGTGCTAATGACCAGTTGTCTGCAAGGACTATTAATTTTTTTTCTTCTGCGCATGCGTAGAAGCCGAGTTTCCGGCACTGCGCATGTGTCGCCATCTTGTTTTTGGCTTTTTTTTTGAATTTTTTTTAAAAAAATTCAGCACTGTGCATGTCCGCATGCGCACGCCCACGAGGCACGGCCACGCGGCGCGGGAGGAAGCGAACCGGCAGCAAGGTAAGTTAGAACCCACCCCTGGGCGGAGCCTCCTGCCACCACCGCTACCAGCTCTAAGAACCGGGCCGAACCGGGAGCAACCCACCGCTGATATGGTTCCATGAAACTTATTCAGTATCTGTGGCTGATCCAACAACACAGTGTAGCATGTAGGAAGCCAGCCAGCCATTATCTCCTCCGTCCCAAACAAGAGGTCATTGGTGGTACGTCATAGGGGACGCCATCCAACATCTACACTTTGCTGTGACACAGAGATAGATTGCAAATGATTGTGGTTGATTTTAAGAAGTAAAAGCATGTAACGGGACACTAATACAATGTTTGATGTTGTATGAGATGCCCACATAAGACATTGAGAAGCATGGAGACCCAGTGACGTCCTTCCCTGGCAGAACGTATCTTAACAAGGATCCCCCAGGGATGTATTTTTGACCTGTTATTTTCTCAAGAGTAGAGAAGAAATCTTCATTTTTCAAATGATCCCAGTTCATTCCAGAGGCAGACTGGAATTATGGAATGGAAATGCCCATTTCGGTCAGTAAACCTGACCTTTGGTCTAATATAGGCATACAACTCAAAGTTGTGTAGTCTGCACCTGAAGCAACCTAGCCAAATGGAACTCCCCATCTTCTTCAACAATTAGCTCTAAAATTAAATATCTTTTTTACTGTTAGGAAGATGTCCGCTATCCCCAGACAATATATGGATTGTATTGCCATTCCAACTGCATAGCTACTGGGTTACCTCTGCAGTGATATTTTTCCCCCTTTCGCTGGCTGTGGTTTGCTACCTGTTGTCCAGAATTATTTCAGGGGTAGGCTTGTTGGCTGTTGTCAGTGTTCATTCTTGATCTGTAGAGGAGTTGTGGAGTACACAAGGTGTAGGCAGAGACAGCAGTTGGCAGATACCTTGTTAGAAAGGCCGACTGCGATCTGATAGAGCCAAACAAAAGTTGGCACAAGATACCTGAAATCATTTTGGAATAACAACCAACCGCTATTTATCGGGGGCTTTTCTGCACGTACCAAAAGGCTATAAAAGGTTTATGCAGATCAGCCTCTCTAGTGACCTTAAAACTTAGCCTCTTCAGTGGCAGACTTATTATTCACAAACGGAGAAAAAGGACTGGTAGCGAAATGACGCAAGTTAGAATAATGACATTTGATTTTCATCTCTGATTCCCATCTCCCTGTTGTGGGGGACGGTGGAGGGCTTAGATTCCTGTTCATTTGACATGCAGAACGATTTCTTTGAATATTTCTCCATCTATAATTTCTGGAGTTTTGAAACTCTGCTGATATTTGTTTGACTAGTGTTTGTTGGCATAGAGTGGACAATTTAGCCGAAATACCTGTTCTTCGTTTGCTGCCTCAATTGCATTAAAAAAATAATAATAATAACTGTAGAATTAGAGAGCTGAGGGGAGGGGGTTGTATAGTGTTTCAGGCCCCGGGCTAGAAATGGGGAGACTATGAGTTCTAATCCAACCTTGGGCACGAAGCTAGCTGGATGAGCTTGGGACACCATGGGGCACTCATTTTCTCTGAGCCATAGGACAAACTACTATTGAAAATCCTGCCAAGAAAACAGCAGGGACAAATTCAGTCAATTGCCAGGAGTCAACACTGACTCGAGGGCATAAATATATAAAAAAATAAATCAAAAGAATTAATTTAGGAAAGTTCTGGGCAATTGTATATATTCCAATTGTATAATTGGAATGTGATGCCCCCAAATGTTATGCTTCTTCATTTGATCTCCATTGTAGAAAAGGAATTCTCCCATAATGACCCTGTTTTCATGACACAGTGCAGAACAGGCAATCGGGTTTTAGCCTAACATGTTATGCAAACTCAGAAAACGAAGACAATGTGTGGTATAGTTAACCATGGATAAGCATGGGCAAAAATAGCCAACCTAAAAACGACAAACCCTGATCAGTGCAACAGTGAACAGAATATAGATGCGCGAAAACATCTGGACAATTTGCTGAATATCCTGCTCCAAAATCAGCAGTGAAACACAGATTGTCTAAGAAGATTTCGAACAGGCTTATTACTAGCTGCCACTTAATTGCTAAATATTATTAATAATATCGTTATTAGGGACCTTTCATTATGAATGAAAAGGTCAGTGGGATTTCTTCTGAGAACCGTTGTTTATGCAATCTGGGAACATCACTCTTCCCAAACAAGCGAAGATGTCTAGACTTGGTAGATTTTATGCCAGCCCATAATCTTCTAATTAGCAGGCTTAATTGTTTAAGAGCCATTTAAATGTTTTGTGTTTCCAATGCTTTGAGATAGATGGATGGATGGATGGATGGATGGATGGATGGATGGATGGATAGATAGATAAATAGATCACCCTGTTTTTGTATATATGCTTCCCCCCCCCCCCTCAAATGAAAAGCTTTATTCATTTTCATTCAGTTGGTGTTATTTTCTGAATATTGTTTTTCTGGGCATTTCTAGGAAGCTGACCTTTTCTTGTTCTGTTTTGTTTTCTTTACCTAGGGACGTTATTTGTCGTAGCTTGTAATTAAGACAAAATCAGCCCATTTCTCAAATAGGAAGCAAGCATACATGAATAATCCGTGTGTGTGTGTGTGTGTGTGTGTGTGTGTGTGTGTGTGTGTTTCCTTTAACTAAAACTACCCAGGATGGTTGTTTCTCAGTCATCTGATAGGTCTATCCCAACAATGTCATGTCATCGTCAGCCATTCACTTGTATCCAACACTTGGCCACTGTATGAATCAGCACTCTCCATGCCCCTCTGTCTCACACCGCTTCCTTCAGAACAGCCATAGTTATCCTGGAGTCATCCTTTATAGGTAGTCCTCGACTTACGGCCAGAGTTGAGCCCAGGTTTATGTTGCTAAGTGAGAAATGTATTAAGTAAGTTTTGTCCCATTTTACGACTTGTCTTGCCATGTTTGTTAAGTGAATCACTGCAGTTGTTAAATTAGTAACATGAATGTTAGGGGAGTCTGAATTTCCCCATGGTCTTTGCTTGTCAGAAGGTCACACAAGGGGATGAACCCTGGACACTGCAACTGTCATAAATATGAACCACTTGTCAAGTATTCAAATGTAAATCACGTGACCATGGGGATGCTGCAATGGTCATAAGTGTGAAAAATAGTAATAGCACTTAAGACTTATATACCACTTCACAGTGCTTTACAACCCTCTCTAAGCAGTTTACAGAGTCAGCATATTGACCCCAACAATCTGGGTCCTCATTTTACCAACCTCAGAAGGATGGAAGGCTGAGTCAACCTTGAGCCTGGTGAGATTCGAACTGCCAAATTGCAGGCAGCCGGCAGTCAGCAGAAGTAGCCTGTAGTACTGCATTCTAACCCCCGCACCACCATGGCTAATGAAAAATGATCATAACTCACCTTCTCCTTTTTCTGCTGATTGACTTTTTGAGGGAGTCAGTTCTTGTGACGTGACCAAAGTAGGACAGCCTCCGTTTGGCAATCTTGACTTCAAGTGATATTTTTGGTGATATTTTGCCATGTGGAGTAGATGTTTGCAATTCCTTAAATGCAGCTGCAAATGCTGCATTTCACCTCAGGATTGTTGCCACCATCCACAATTGCAATGTGATTCTAGGAAAAGGATATCCTTGATTTAAGAAATTTCCGAAGTGTGCTCTATGCATAACCCTGATGCTTCCGAGCATCTTCAGATCTGAAGCTTTGCACAGTCTTCCTAGGTACCCGTTTAAGCAATAGCTGTCAAGGCATATAGTGTTGTATAAATAACATACAGCTGCTGATGTTAATAAACACTTGGTAGATTGAGGGACACGTGAATAACATTATAACCTTGATGCAGCAAGGGCTTTGCCTGCAGGACACTGTTCCCTGCAGATACATTTTGAAGGAATTTAATGGGAGTGAGCACCTAGTGATAAACTTACCATTACCAATTCTCCTTTTTTGTCTTCCATGGATTCTTATTGGGAATCCAATAATCTATCTGATAAAATGAACTGCTCTCCGTTAGAACGTATGTTGTAGTAAATCTGTTAGTCGTTAAGGTCTGGCTAGTTATTGTTAAAAAAATTAATCATTTTTAGCCTTTTCAAATGATGGCTTTGATTGATCAACTTTTTTTAAAATAATCCCTTTTCTATAGCTGCTTATAAAAATGTAAGATTGTTAGCCTCATCTTACAAGGTATATCTGCCAAACAGAATGACTTCCTTCCAAAGTGATTTTGACACGATAATCACCTAAATATCAAAGTATCTTTTTTTAAAAAAAAATAGAATTATGTTTTGTGGGCAAAATTTCTTAAAATTATTAGTCTAGCAAGCTGTATATAATAAGGAGACTATGCTATATCAATGACTAAATCTTATTTAATTCAGTGGAGTTTACTTAAAGAAGACATGTATAGGATTGCAATGTCAATCAGTTAAGGCTATACATATTTAACCTGAAAGTGAGCTTTTCAAATGAAGTGGCATCTATTTAGTAAATGTGTATTTTATTATCTAGTGAGAGGGAAATGTGAGAAGTGATGTTAATTAGATTGGCTGCAACAATTATTTGTACGGTATCAATGCTGAAAATGACTGAAACTTCAGGGGGGAAAACAGTGTATAATGTGATATGCAATTCATACATAAAAGCATGTTGATAAGACTTCTTTATTGAGTCTTTTGTTATCCGCTGCCCCAATTTTTTGCTGTGGTGGTGCAGTGGTTTGAGTGCAGTACTGCAGGCTACTTCTGCTGATCACCAGCTGCCAGCAGTTTGGCAGATCGAATCTCACCAGGCTCAAGGTTGACTCAGCCTTCCATCCTTCCGAGGTCGGTAAAAATGAGGACCCAGATTGTTGGGGGCAATATGCTGACTCTGTAAACCGCTTAGAGAGGGCTGTAAAGCACTATGAAGCGGTATATAAGTCTAAGTGCTATTGCTAGTGCTATTGCTATTTTTTTTAAAAGAAAAGGACTGAATCTAAAGTGATTCCCTGACCAATTTTAACCCTCTCAGTGTTAAATGGATGTTATTAACTTAATTGGGGGGGACACCTTAAATAAACACAGCTTATCAGGTACTTAGGAGCCAAGGACATGGTAGCACAAGGAAACAACAACCAATGACTTAATTGCCAGCCATCAACACACCAATCAACAACTAAAAAGTCACACACAACCAGCCACCATATAATTTCATACACAGAATAGCCCAAAGCCCACATTCTGCTAGAGCAGAGGTCTTCAAACTTGGCAACTTTAAGACTTGTGGACTTCAACTCCCAGAATTCTCCAGCAGCTGGCTGGAGAATTCTGGGAGTTGAAGTCCACAAGTCTTAAAGTTGCCAAGTTTGAAGACCTCTGTGCTAGAGAGAAGTTCTCTGAGGATGGGCTCCAGCATGAGTCGGAAAGCTCAGAAGACTAAACCTTTGGTCCTGGTGACCGACCCAGATTGGATCTTGCAACGTTCTCCTGGGACACGTATATTTGCCTTCATTTAAAAAAAAAAACCCACTCTTTTGAATTGCTTCCATTCCAGATATTTTCCCTTCGTTGTACTTTCATAACAGTGGTTATGAAATGGTGGTTGTATGTCTCTTAGCCAGTAATAGGTATATTCCTATTTGGAAATTATGTTCGGTAGATTTAGCTATTTTCTCATATCGGAATGGAAATAGTTTGAAAATAGTTTCCATTCTGACAAGCTCATTTCCAAAACATAGATAGACTCCATTGCATGGTCAATGAAATGTCGGGGAGGTAGTGAAATTGTAACACCTCCCCCCTATGAAATTGCGTTTCACAGTCTCCCAGCTTTTCTCCATCTGCCTTCATGGTAGTGGCAATTGTAATAAGGAAATTATATCTGAATTGCTTGTGTTTCTTTACCCCTTGAATGCTAATTCCTGCATGATGGAACTATTGAGGGAAATGTTGTGTTGCCATTGTCCTTGGGATATATGTCCCAAATGTTTTTGACCACCTCCCCCCTCAAAAAAAATTGATTTGTTTCCAGAAGAAAAAGATAGCATTGATTTCAGTGCATACATGTTTTTTTTTTTAAATGCAACAATAATGTAGATAAATATTATATATAAGCAAACTCATATTCTAGGTTTGTCTGAAGTATAATTGTGTGCTGCAGAACTAAATAAATGGGGAGGGAGGAGAGAATTTTGGAAATTCAGTTAGATGGTGGAAAAAACATGAGACAAGGCACCCACCCACCCTCTCCTTGAGCAAAGAGATACCTTGCAAAACTTCTGAAGGCAGACAGCACTTCTTAACAAGGTGAAATGTTCTAAACTCCTGCTGCCTTCTCAAGGATTATGGATATTTTTTATGGGTGAACAACTCACATTTTGTCCCAAAGGTGCTTTTTCAAAAGGCAATTGGACTGAAGAAGCTTCTTGGATGAGAAGTGAAATGTCTTCAAGAAAAAACAAAGTCCAGTTGTCTTCTGGAAGAAGCACCTTTGGGCCAACCATGACCTGGGTGACTGACAATCTCCATAAACTCACATTTTGCAAATTGGGAACCTTTTTCTAGAGTGAATAAGAAGAACAAACTGCCAACTGTTATTTGTATTAACATTAATTTATCCTTTCCTCCTCTCCTGCTCCTTGTCCTTTTGCAGATGTCCAGCATATTAAGAGAAGAGACATCATCCTTAAAAGAGAACTGGGCGAAGGTGCTTTTGGGAAGGTGTTCCTGGCTGAGTGCTACAACCTCAGTCCCACCAAGGACAAGATGCTAGTAGCTGTGAAGGTAAAATATGAGGGCAAACGTCTACACTTAGCTGCCAAATACAGCATCTCACATGAAGGTCTTGTTATGATTGCCTTTGAAAGTAACCTAGCAGCATCAGTCACTGCAGAATGCTTGTGGCTAGTTTTCTGACAAGGGTAGACCACTTGGTGGTGCTAGGTAGAGGAGCTTTGTATTTATTCCTAGCATTTCTCATTCAAGTTGATAAAAAGAATTTGCTTTTCAAAAACAAGAGAATTTCAGGGAAATGGATGGAATGGAATGTTGTGACCTGATGAGTACCTGGGTCTTGCATTTCACTTTATATTTTTTTCCCCTCATTTGCTTGGCAGCTTCTAAACTTCAAATATTCTATTAAACAGAAACATAAGAAGGAAATTGTTCCTTGGGTTTTTCAGGGGTAATGCTACTGTTACTACTGGGGAAAAGTACTTCCCTTGATAAACAGTTGGAGAATTACTCTTTCCCCTGGGGGGGTGGGGGGGGTGGAGAAATCACCTATCCAATTTCTTAGCTAACAAATTCAACAGAAATTTCCCAATGGCCATTGGTACCCAGCTCTGTTTAATCTAATTGCATGCCATCCATCACTCATCAATTTTGATGGCATTGAATAAAACAATAAGGTTCAGCCAAATCAACTTGTTTAATTCATTGCGGAGAATGAATTACCCAAGACACTGGGAATTTTTTGGATCTCACAATTGCTAGATCCCTACATCAATCAAAACCATGTTTTGATTTAATAATGGATTGTTAAACAAGTCATAGTAGCCTAGGACATCATACCTTGATCCAGGGTAATCACTGATTTTGCAAATAGGTTGAACTTTAAAAACGCAGTCTTCCAACTTAGCAGAGGGTATGGCCATGATACAATGAAGTAATTTAGAAAACTCTCTTAAGCCAAAATTGGGGTCTTAAGCCCAATGGAAGCTTAACATGTTTATTTCAACCCTCATTCAAATAATTACTGATTTATCACTGCATGTCAGAGGCATGAATATGAACAGTTTGCATGGTTCAAAAAATGTGGATGAGAGTCATGTCTTCAATGATGTAACACCAAGTCAAAATCAAATAAACTACTTTATAGCTTAGTCATTATCATCATCATCATCATCGTTGTCGTCTTTTAATGACCCCATAATCCCTTGCTGGGTGGAGTCAAGTTAGAGCTAATGAATTGGATAACAATTCCACATTAGCATGATTTCAAACAAAGCAAATATTTTCAACAAATGACTTGGGAGGTTTTGTCCTCCCAAGAACAAAGAAGAACAGCTAAGATGATTAAGGGCCTGGAGACAAAATCATATGAAGAACGATTGCAGGAATTGGGAATAGAATAGAATAGAATAGAATAGAATAGAATAGAAGAATAGAATAGA
>QLTV01001116.1:1342194-1376251 GCA_003457575.1 Thermophis baileyi
ATCGGCCGCTCCTTGGGCAGTTTGAGCTGTCTGCGTTGGCGCAGAAAGAACATTCTTTGTTGTGCTTTTTTGATGACTTTTTGATGTTAGGTGTCCATTTTAGATCTTGCGATATGGTAGAACCTAGACATTTGAAGGTCTCTACTGTTGAAGGTCTCTACTGTGTTGTTTAGTATTGTAAGAGGTGGGTTTCTCCTAAAGTCTACCACCATTTCTACGGTTTTGAGTGTGTTCAGTTCACTAGACTAGTATGGCTAGTCCAGTGAAAAGAAGGACAAGGGGTGACATGATAGCAGTCTTCCAGTATTTGAGGGGCTGCCACAAAGAGCAGAGGGTCAACTTATTCTCCAAAGCAAGGCAAGGCAAGAAACAATGGATGGAAACTAACCAAGGAGAGAAGCAACTTGGAATTAAGGAGAAACTTCCTAACAGGAGGACAGTGGAACAGCTTGCCTTCTGAAGTTTAGGGGCTTCATCACTGGAAGTTTTAAAGAAAAGACTGGACAGCCATCTATCTGAAATGGTATAGGGCTGTGATGGTGAACCTATGGCACGCATGCCACAGGCGGCACGCAGAGCCCTCTCTGCGGGCATGCCAGCCCTCGCCCCAGCCTAGCTCCACCGTGCATGCGCGCGCGCCTCCCACCGGCCAGCTGGTCTTCAGGTCTCTGTCGCGAATATGCGGGGGGAGGGGTGCATGTGTGGGATGTGTGTGCGTATGCATGGGGGTGGGTTGCATACGTGGGGCACTCGCATTGCATTTTGGGGCCTCGTGTGGCCCCCCTGCACCCTGTTTTGGGCCTGGAAGGCCTCCTGCACCAACCTGGAAGCCAAAATGGGGCACGGGGGTGATGCGCGAGGTCCCCCTGCACCCCATTTTGGGCCTGGAAAGCCTCCTGCACCAACCTGGAAGCCAAAAATGGGCGAGGGCGAGTGCACGGCACATGCGTGGGGGAGCACAGGGCGGGTCACATGTGCATGCAGGGGGGTTGCACGCACATGCACGGGGACCGGGGTGCGCACGGGGGTAGCACATGCATGTATGGGGGGGTGAGACGCATGTGTGGGATTTGCATGCACATGCATGGGGGCGGGTTGCATGCACAGGGGCACTCGCATTGCATTTTGGGGTCTCGCATGGCCGCCCTGCGCCCTGTTTTGGGCCTGGAAGGCCTCCTGCACCAACCTGGAAGCCAAAAATGGGCGAGGGCAGGTGCACGGTGCATGCACAGGGGGTGGGGAAGCGTGAGGGGGTTGCACGTGCATGCACGGGGGTTGCATGCGCATGCATGGGGGCCAGGGTGCACACGGGGGTAGCGCACGCATGCGCGGGGGGCGGGGCACGCTTTCAGCATGCAACAACAAAAAGGTTAGCCATCACTTGTACAGGGTCTCCTGCTTGAGCAGGGGGTTGGACTAGAAGACCTCCAAGTTTCCTTCCAGCTCTATTCTGATTGATTGATCCTAAGCTTTTTTTTTTTTAATGGTTTTAATCTAGCTCTAGTAGTAGAAAATACATCTATTTGTCTGGATGGGGTGAAAATAAAGTAGATTGGCAAAATAATAGAGTTCTGTTGCTCTCAGGGCTTCATGTTAACATCAGGAAGATAGTAGAGAGCTAAAAATAACCAAGAGCCTTGGATGAAGACAGATGTTTTTTCAGTCTGTACAGCATACAGTCATCTATCTAAATATTTTTGGTCAGCTTCTTCACTGATAGGAAAAAAAAAAGAAATGAAATGAAATGATGTGATGCCTTGAAGAGATGGTGGTAAAATGTAAGATATGAAATCTGGTGGGTTTTTTTTTTTTAACGTTTTCTGTTTTGGAAACCCAACTTTTAAGAGTGGTTTCTTAGCACGGCATGATAAATTTTGAGATACTTAGATGTAACTGAATTTTCTTTTGGATCTCTCCACAATGGATCAAGATTTTTAAGAGCCAATAAATAAATTGACCGAACTGGAAAAATCCTCCACCTCAAGTTTAAAAACATTTTGTGAAGTTCCTTCCAAGCTGTATTCCTATAGCAAATATCTGTAGAATTTTTTTAAAAAAAGAATGAAAGAGGCAATTTCTTCTCTTAATTGGTCATTCTAATGAAATCTTCATAGCAAACATTATTGCTATTATTACTACCCTAGTTCTTGATTTACTTCTTTGTTTTTTCAGCCCAAAGATGAATCCCTGTGGCAGATTATATTATAACAAATATGCAACTGAACCTCTTTTAAAGCAATGGAAACATCTTTTGATGGAGTTAAAAGAGATAGTCAAACCAACAATAACTAAGGTCCCTGAAGAATATGACCTTAAATGCTTAAAATGTTTATAGACCCATCAGAACAAAAACATCAAAATGATTGCAATCTAGATACTATCATGATATATTTAAAGTGGATGGTCCACATTTTAGCTCAACTCAGCAATAAAGCACTCAGAGAAAATGCTCAAACTTGCATTATAATCAGTGCCCTTGAATACTTTTTATGAAAGAAATATGCTTTTATAGGTTTCCAGAAGGCAGGAGAAGCAGAAAACACGATGAGCTTTCTTGAGCAAGGATTTTTATCATGAAGAGAAGGACTAGGGGTGACATAATAGCAGTCTTCCAGTATTTGAGAGGCTGTCACAGAGAAGTGGGAGTCAACCTATTCTCCAAAACACCTGAGGGTAGGACCAAAAGCAATGGATGGAAGATCATTAAAGAGAGATCCAACTTGGAAATCTTTCCTGACAGTGAGAACAATTACCATATTTGTCGGAGTATAAGACACACCTTTTTACTCCCAAAAAGAGGGTGAAAACTTGGGTGCGTCTTATACACCGAATGTAGCCCCACCCAGCCACCCCCACCCTTTGGCCTCTGCCTCCCAGCAATTTACCTCCTTGCAGCAAACAGTGCAGAGCCTGATTTAGCACAAGCAACTGATTATCGGCCTCCCGACCATCAGCTGAGAGGCTGCAGGCAGGCCCAGGTGCTAAAATGAAAGTGAAACTAGAACTGCAAGGAGGCAACTTGCTGGGAGGCAGAGGCAGAATTTTATTTTCTTGTGCAAATCACACTGCTGAAACTGGATGCAAGGAAGTAAGTCAATAACTATAAAAGTCTCTTTTAAATAGCAGAGAATACTGTATACTTCAAGAAAGCCACATCAATTTTAACAGCATCTGTACAAGTAATAATCTGAAATGTAACAGTGTCCTGTTGTAGTATTAAAATAAGGCAGCTGAGTTAAACCCTGACTTAGTCATGTTTGGAGTAGATCTATTTAAATAATTGGGAGGAGTTAGTGTGACTACATTTAAGAAAACTTTCTGGCATTAATATACTGCCATAATGTACATTTCTCCAATTCTTTGCTATTTCTATGGGTCAGGCACACATGCACAGAAATACACAGCAAACAGTGTATATCATCTGTACAGTTTGCTTTTTGCTGGGAGGCAAATTTCTGGGAGGCAGAGGCAGATTTTTTTCCCCTTGTTTTCCTCCCCCAAAACTAAGGTGCGTCTTATACTCCGAAAAATACGGTAATCAGTAGAACAACTTACCTCTGAAAGTTGTGTGCGCTTCATCATTGGAAGTTTTCAAGAAGGGACTGGACAGCCATTGCTTGGGACTAGAAAACCTTCCAACCCTATTATTCTACATTCTACACAGGGGGAAGTGCCCCATGTTCCATATTTTAAAAAGAAGTAAACGTTCTATCTCAAATGAATTCATTTGGAATTGTTGTAACATGTCAATGGTTGCCTTGATGGGCAGGAGGCAATCCCAAAGCAACCATTTATTGGAAAGCCAAATCCTGAGATTTGTCCCCGCAAAATACATTTTCTGTATACTCCTAGAGGCCTCTCTACAGCAGCAATTGCTATTAGCAGTGTTCCAATATCGAAGGGGCTGCCACAAAGAAGAGAGGGTCAACCTATTCTCCAAAGCACCAGAAGGTAGGATAAGAAGCAATGGATAGAAACTAATCAAGGAAAGAAACAAACTAGAACTACGGAGAAATTTCCTGACAGTGTGGGCAATTAATCAGTGGAATGATTTACCTCGAGAAGTTGTGAGTGCTCCATCACTGGAGGTTTTTAAGAAGAGATTGGACAACCTTTGTCTGAAATTACATAGGTTTCATGCCTGAGCAGGAGATTGGATTAGAAGACCTCCAAGGTCCCTTTCAACTCTGTTATTCTGTTATTACTGAGCAAATTGATATTAAGCAGTGATCTTACATATTGATATTAAGCAGTGATCTTCAGTCCATTGACCATAAGGTCAATGGGGGACTCAGAGTAAGTCTTGCCAATCATGAAACTTGAACCTTTTGTTTGTAGCATTCAAATTGTCTTTTTAAAAAAATAAAATAAAAAATAAAGGGGAGATGGAAACCTAGCAGGTGGCTTTTGAGGAGCTCATAGCTTCATTGGTATAAACATGCCTCTCATTGCCTGCCCGTGAGCCAAGCCACAGGAATCTGAAGGTATCCAATTTGTGTTGAGCTCTGTTGGATTCCTTTAGCTTATCAGAAGAGTTGTGAGAGAACAGGTATTCTTTTAAGCTCCCTGAATCTGAGACATTGATGATTTAAAAGGTTTGAGTCAGTTGGAGACATACCATTTGAAATTGCAGATGAAAACTCATGTGAATGAATTTTTCCATATTTAAATAAGAGCATGCCAGACATAGAAATACAGGAAATCAAGGACAATTTTGCTTGCCCCTCATTCTCTCTTAAACTGTACAGATGATATTTTGTTATAAAACAACAACATGCCTTTGATTTAATATTCAATAGCTCCGACTCTGGTTCAATGACTGACATCTGTTATGCATATTCTATGGAGAATAAAAATGCTAAATAAATATAATTATGTACTCCCAGTTTATTGGATAGGGGTGATAAAATCTGAAAAGCCTTGCCTATGGATAACAAAATAGGTCTGGAGCCTCAATTTTGACTTTAGCATTCATAACTAATTTGGAGAACAAATTGTTTCATCTTTAGTTCAAAACCCCCATGAGGAAATATACAGAATTCAGGCACACCGGCCCCAGAAACAATTCTATACATGCACTAGACAAAATTACCTAATCATAGCAAACCAGAGTTTGGTTGAGAAGCTACTTTCAATACAAATGGGAGATTGATTCTCCCAGGAAATTATTATGAAGCACAAAGAATGGAAACAAGGTTTTGGAAATCATGAAGAGTGAAATGCCTTGCTTTTATTACTGCAGTTTTTTCAAGTATCCACAATTCCCAGCCACCCATAAGGAAAAACCTTTACCTTGAGCACATCCATCTTCAGAATAAAGGCAGCAAAATCAGTTTCTTCAAAATAAAAGGCTGCACTGGTTCGGAAGAGCCATAATAATGAGATATGGAGTCTTTGCCTTTAAGGTCATACGATTTGGATTCTTATTGGGCTAGAAATAAATGGAAGCTATTAACTTTGAGGTTATTTACTGCTCTCTCCCTCCCCCCCCTCTTCCCCCCATCCCCACCCCACCCCCATTGCAAAACAGACAAACAAACAAAAAGTCGAGAGAAATTTCAAGTGTGATGAGTTGAGAGCTGGTATCCAGAGAAATTATTTCGTAATTGCTGCCATTGTTTGTGTTTCTATAATGCATGGACCCCAGAACTCCCCATTTGTTCTCAACCTTTCACTTAGCCACTAGTTTTATTAGACATATCATCTAATAGATGCCATTAGCACTCTGATTCTACTCTAGATATGAAAAATAGAAGAGAATATGTGTAGCTCAGGGTTGAATTGTGGAGTGGTTGGTGCTCTCTCAGCTTGGTTGTTTTCTTGCAGATATTTCATCAGTGCACTGATGATGTTACCTAGTTGGGTAATAAAACATCTGCAAGAAAGCAACCAAACTCACAAGTCACCAACAATCCCATAAATGTGAAAAAGCTAACCAGAGAAATTCCACTGATTTTCCCTAGTAGATATCCTAGTAGATATAATAAAGGATGACTCAAAGATGGATCTTAGAGACTTCCTCCTTAACACTTGCTCCAGGTTATTGATTTTTTTTAAAGGAAAAAAAAACTGATCCCAATCTTGAGAGATACAAGAATCAATCCAATTGAAAAACATCACTATCTGATAGTCTTTAGAGATTCTCAGTCATCCAGGTCATGGTTGTCTTAAAACTTGCAGACTATGGGAACCAGGAGCACTACTTAGGTGACCCTGAGGACACAGATAAACCTCCAAGTGCTTCAACGACCTGCTAAAAGGATGCAGATTACCAGCTGTCTGCAAGGAATATAAATCCTTCCATTCTTCACTATCCTGTCAGAGCTAAAGAAGCTTCTTGGATGAGAAGTGAAATGTCTTCAAAAGAAAAAAAAAACAAGAAAGTCCAGCTGCCTCCTGAAAAAGCACCTTTGGGTTATTCTCTGATCACGTTATCTTGTGTTCCCTCACAATTTCTTGAGTACAATGCCTGAGGATACATGTGTCCCAACTGTCATGGAAATTGCGTGTCACCTGTGCAAAGAAATCATGCACCACGTTAAAAAGGCAAGGCAACATTCCCTTGCTTAAGGCAGGGATGGAGAAACTGCATCTTTCTTATTGCATGTTGCACGTGACGCTACATCCCATTTTTGGTCTCTCCCTTGCTGCTAAGATTAAGCAGCAAAATGATGCAATTTTGGCAGCCCAATTGCAAACTCTTTGGGGGGGGGGAAGGATTAAGGTTGGGGACGGAAGTGGCTTGCCTCCTAGAGGCTGTGTACTCCGGAATGACTCTTAATGCAAGATGGATTCATGTTACATTATTTCTCAAAGACAAAAGCCCACAGCAGCCTAAAGACTATTGAAATCTCTGGGATCTTTCAATTCTCATTTTCCTTAGCAAGTTTCCCTCACTGCTTTGATCTCTTATCTGGACTGGCAGAGGAGAAACTCAATGCCAGGACATTTTATATCCCAATATCATCTTGGGATCAGGATCTCTGGGAAATGTAATTTCCTAGGACTCCTTAACTGAACTCCTCAAAGGTATTCTGTCATTGGTGCCTCTGTTGAGCCAATAGCTGTCTATATTAATTCATCCCAACATGCTTCTAAGTAATAAAGAACTTGGGATGTGAAATCATTGTCCTTGACACTTAGCAAAGCAAAACAGAAGAACAACTTGTCTAAAACAAAGCAGTGAAGGCTCTGGTGACACATTAAAGACTCATGCATTCTTTATCCAATGAGCTTTTATCATGTAGAATTCACTACATCAGGTGCTTGGTTTATAATTTCAAGGTATTTTGTTGCTTTTGCCTTCGCTAACTAATCTAGAAAATAGCCAAGGAATCACCTGTGACAGCCAGAATCACGTTGTGGTCGGGCACAAGGTTTTCATGCAAAAGTTGCCAGCTTATTTCTTTTTAAGTTATCAGAGGAAGCATAGCACAGTGACATAACCCATACCTTGAATGGAATGAAAAAGATATCGAGTTCAATCTTAGACATTTCCACATAGCACTGAATATCTGTTGGAAGCATCTGCCAGTCGATCTCAGCTAATGGTGTGATTGAGTACAAGCCAGCTTTCCATATCCCAAAGTATTCATCCCTATTTGCTCAATGAACAACGGTTAGCTTCATATGACCCAAGATCTGGTTAGCAAAGCAGAATAGGAAGGAACATTCTTGTGTTCACATAACTTCCTATGCCCAAGCAAATAAAATGTATACAATGATTCCATATAACATGCTAAAACATTGGCTAGGTTCCTATAATATACTGACTCATTGGGCAGAATCTTTTCCAAACTCACCAACTAGCAACTTCATGAACACATCCATGCAGATTTCTTGGAAACAATGTCAAAGTAGTTTGCCATTATTTGGAGGGTGGGGGGTGTTTAAAAAAAACCTTTACCTTATGTCCTTAGCATTTCCTGATGGTTTCCCTCCAAGTACAAAAAATAGGGCGGACCCTGCTTAGTTTTTCATTATAAACAATATTCAGAACTCACGTTTTAATCTAATGAAGCACATTGTGTAAACCAATTCTAATTCTTTTTTAAATTTATCTCTGTCTAGAATGATATGGGGAGAATTATAGACAATAAGTTGGGAAGAAGTTGTAAGCAAGTTATTTTTTATAACTTTCACCATCTTGCCTGTCCATCCATCCATCCTTCTGGTTTCTTTTCTTTCTTTCTTTTTTTTAGGCTCTCAAGGACCCAACTTTGGCTGCTCGAAAGGACTTCCAGAGGGAGGCAGAGCTGCTCACCAACCTGCAGCATGACCATATTGTGAAATTTTATGGTGTCTGTGGTGATGGAGATCCACTCATCATGGTCTTCGAATATATGAAGCATGGAGACTTGAATAAGTTTCTGAGGTAAAGGTTAAATATACTATGAGTTGTAGAAAGGGAAGAATGGAGATTGATATGAGGGATAGGGCACGACTGCAAATATCTTGACTTCATCAAACTGCGTAGTCTAGAGAAAAGAAGGACTAGGGGTGACATGATAGCAGTATTCCAGTATTTGAGGGGTTGCCAAAAAGAGGAGGGGTCAAATTATTTTCCAAAGCACCAGAAGGCAAGACAATGGATGGGAACTAATCAAGGAGAGAAGCAACCTGGAATTAAGAAGAAACTTCCTAACAGTGAGGACAATTAACTAGTGGAACAGCTTGCCTTCAGAAGTTGTGGGTGCTCCATCACTGGAGGTTTTTAAGAAAAGATTGAACAGCCACTTGTCTCAAATATTATAGGGTCTCCTGCTTGAGGTTGGACTAGAAGACCTACAAGGTCCCTTCCAGCTCTATTCTGATTGATAGATTCCCACTATCCAACCAAGGTTTAGAAACAGTGAAACTGCTTTTCTTCTCCTTGAGCCCTCCATGGTACTGTGGCTACTAGGCAAATATGGGACTAACAACACAAATAGTGCAGGGGTGAAATTCAAAATTTTTCCCTACCGGTTCTGTGGGCGTGGCTTGGTGAGCATGGCTTGGTGGGCGTGGCAGGGGAAGGATACTGCAAAATCTCCATTCCCACCCCACTCTAGGGGAAGGATACTGCAAAATCCCCATTCCCTTCCCACTCCTGGGGGAAGGATATTGCAAAATCCCCATTCCCTCCCCACTCTGGGGCCAGCCAGAGGTGGTATTTGCCGGTTCTCTGAACTACTCAAAATTTCTGCTACCGGTTCTCCAGAACCTGACAGAACCTGCTGGATTTCACCCCTGAAATAGTGGTGTCCTTCACCTTTACAGATATGAGAAGAAAGTCTGTGGCACTGTCACACTAAGCCATGGGCAGCTGTATGTGACTAGTTAGAAATTAGGACTTAAGCCAGGGAAATGGACCAGAAGGTTCAAACTAGGGACCAAAACCAAGGAGAGCTCAACTGTCATTCAGCGAACATTTCAGACGAAGAAACTCATAAAGCTTTCACTGCCAAGAACTCTTATGACAAACTGGATAGGTGGGGCTACTTCATTGAAAATAATTCACTATCAAGACTTTTCTCCTAGCTGTATTTTTGGCAGCATCAATTTATGGCAGCTCTTCACTAAATCTGAGATTCTCAGTCCTAGCACTGATCTTTCCTTCCGGCTTTGTCCTCCTGCTTCCTCGAGACGTATGGATCTGCATAAGGATTTTGGCATGCACTGCCTTGATACTTTCTTATGCTCTGGCCTTAGTTGGTAATTAATTTGCCAAGAAGGTCCAGCTGCTACAGGACTTGATGCTTTTCCTTTTCCAATTCTACAAAAGAGAAAAAAATCCTAGCCACTCTATCTTACCAGCATTTTGTTCCTTCTTGAATGTTTCATCAACATGGAACAGCCAATAGCCGAACAGAAAAAAAATGGTTGGAGAGGCTGTTCTTCCATAATGTTGAAATCAAGGGCTAATATTCCAGAATTCATGCAACGGTACTCCCATTTTTTTTTTCCAGTAATGATTATTTGTTATTTCCTAGTATTTAGGTAATTGGACTTTTGCGTCCGTTTCCTCTCCTGCTACGTTGGTTAAGCAGGATTGTAAAAAGTAATTGTGTCAATAATTTAGATAGCAGTTCCACTTCTAGCTTTGTGGTTTTGCCAAGGCAATTATTCTGTTGTCAAAGCTGACACACGACTAGGGGTGGAGGAGCGGGGAAGCAAAATTCTTTCCTCTAGATTTCATTTATTTCAGCTGGCATCCAGAGGACAAGAAATATAGGGATGCTTCCGAAGACACAGCCTTGCCCTCTTCAAAGGAATAGAGGAACTCTGCGAAATCTGAAAACTGCAGACTACAGTTGCAGGATGACGGGAAGAGAGTTGTCATTCTTGATGTATCTTTTCTGTTTCCATTTCCCCTATAGTCCTGTTGTCGAAATGTGGGCAACTCGGAGAGATTAAATGCATTTTCCAAGTCAATCTGACAAGCTAGCAAAAAGCCAACAGCTTTGTTCCAGTAGATTTAACAAAGGAATATTGACATATTTCCCCCATGCAAGCAAGGTCAGCCAGGCCATTTGTTCCAGGAGCAGGATTTCTCCCCCCCCCCACTTCCTGTGAGATTTGAAAAAGACACTGAGTGAGATCACAATGGGGGCAAACATTTAAAGCCCCTCCAATCCCTTCCACCATTATATACAAAATCCCAGCTTGGGACATCAATATTTGCTATTTGTCTGAAGGAGAGGCTAACTGGGTTTTCTTTCCCGGCGAAAATGTTGATGACTCTTTAGTGCATTTATAGCACAGTGTCGGGTGGATTATCCATTTGATAAGGTAGTTACATCTTAAAAGAGCCAAAGTAGCATCATCCATCTAGCCTAAGCACTGCCATAAAAAAGCTTGTTCAAATAAAATGGTTTTTCAGTGTCCCCATAAGATTCTGGGTAAATGGCTAGTTTCTAGGAAATATGAAGGGTAGTGCTTTCTCTATGCTATTTTGTAAACATTTAGGCACAGGTAAGGATTTATCATTCTCTCTAATCTATTTCTAGTCTATTTTTGTTTCTTTCAATGAATCAAGGGAATGATTCATTGAAGGAAATGGGTATAGACTAGACAGATCACTTAACATACCAGCTCCCTTTTTATGACCCTGTAATCCCTTAATTTGTGGTAGAGTTGGGGCAACTGGATGGAGCTGAGCATTTACTGGCCGGATGCCCTTCCTGATGCCTACATGGAGTTCACAGCAGATATTTTTTCTTTGCATCCTAGGAGAGAAACATCTTCCACTACCTAGGATTGAACTCTCAACCTTCCAAGTGGAAGGCAAGCATCTTCACCATTAAGCCACCATGCAGCTCTATCACTTAATGTACTTACATATCTTCATTTGATATTAAATGAGAAGTTGTGTAACCATGTTTTGCTGAATAAGCCTCAGTGGCCAAGCTAAGCCATAAATATTGGTTTACAACTAAACCAAACAAGCATAAAGTTAAATGTGACTCCTGCCACTGTCTTGTTTAGTAAGCAAGCCTCCAAAGCTGCCATTCTGAGAAGGCCATCTACATTCTTTAGCGATAGAGATGTCTATGGAGGTTATCAATCATCCAGGTCGTGGTTGTCCCAAAGGTGCTTTTTTCAAATGGCAACTGGATTTTCTTGGCTTTTTCTTCTTTGAAAACACTTCACTTCTCATCCAAGAAGCTTCTTCCATTCTAACTGACTGGTGGAAAATGATTGGTGAGAATTGATTCCCCAGCAGTCAATTAGAACTGAAGAAGCTTCTTGGATGAAGTTTAAAAAAAAATAAAACCAAGAAAGTCCAGTTGCCTTTTGGAAAAAGTACCTTTGGGACTAAAGAGAGTATCTGAGTCTTGGCTGGGAAAAGATAGAAGTTTAAAAATCTCTTTCAAATAAAACTGAAATCCCAGTAAGAAAAGGAAATGTTGAGTTTTCCAACAGAAAAGCTTTAACTGCAATACATAAACTGAAAAGAAAAACCCACTCTCAATCATATGATTATTGCTTTGTTTTCTTTCAAAAGTGAGTCTTTCCCGTGACTTTGAGAACATATCTTTGAATTATGAAGACAACCAATGCCTCAGGTGGCATCATTTTTAATTTATGCCCTCTGCAGGGCATGGGACTCTACCTGTTTTAAGGAGGAGCCATGTAAAAATGCAACAATTTCACTAGAAATGCAATATTTTCCTCCCTTTGATTCTTACCCCCTGGAAGATAGACTATCCATTTCTGTGGTTGCCTTCCAGAAGTTGTCTAACATAGAGCTTCTCCAGAGGAGAAATGGAAGCTAAGAGGATATTCCCCAACTGTGCTTGTGTTTGCTTTTTCACTGTTGCTCCCTGCTGTTTTTACCTTGGGCATTTTAATTTATTACTATGGTATGATTTTATTATTGTTAGCTGTTGGGAACCTTAGACATATTCAGTGGCATACAAACCTCATCATATATCATTCATATCGTATCTCATCAACCCCGGGAAGGTTGAAAATCAAGACTCTATGCAAGCCAGAAGGAAGCTTAGGTCTCCGAAGAGAAAGAACCTAGCAGATTGAAATTTTCAATTTTTTTTGTTGGCTAGGCTGTTGCTGCTGTTGACAAAGGTAAAAATGCCGGCAGCTGTTTTAAAGAAAAAGGAAATGAGCCACAAAAGAGACATTGCTGCACGCTAGCAAAAAAATAAATAAATAAATCACAGCCACACTGTTCTTATACCACATATTAATGATCTCCGGGGCACTACTTCTAGCTGGTTGAATGCTGCTATGGATGATAAGCCGAGCAATTGATCAAACGGCAAAGGTGTAATTCCAGTGCTGGATGGGAAGACCTCCTTCACGTGTTCAGGGTCCAATTCACAAGGAACAAACTGCCTCGCCGTGCAACGTGCGGTTAGCTCATAGCCTTGATGCCATTACAAGGCCTTTTGGTGATGACTGCCTGCATTTTGAAAGGATAATGAAAATAGGACGGTATTCACGAATACTGTTCTGAATTGAATCGGTTTCTTAACACAATTTTGGCAGCAGAGACAAACTGTGCTACCGAGCTGTGACTTTATTTTCGTCAATCAGGCTATCCATCATTCTAAAACGTTGGGAGATACCCCTCTCTTTCTACCTAATCTTGCAAAATCAGCTTAGCTTGAAATTCATACATTATTTCCCAGGATTCTTTTTTTTTTAACAGTTATTTTTTTTCCCCTGTGAGACCTTTGCATTTGTACTGCATGCATGTTTTCCCCAAGTACCGTGTTTGCTTAAAATATGAGACTACATTGCAAGCTTCAGATTAGAAACCAATTAAATATTAGCCGATATTTTTCAAGAGGCATTTGAGACACTGTTTGTATATCCTTCTTCTCCTCCTTTCAGATTGATACACACACACACACACACACACACACACACACACACACACACACACACACGGTTCCCAAACAAGCCACTTTTAGATATAAGATTTTTGATCATGACACATCACAAGGCAACAGTTTGGCAGCCCTGAGGGCAGAGATGTCTCACCCAGGGGTGGGTTCCACTTACCTTCCCCACCGGTTCACATCGCTTCGCTTGCGCGTGCACCCCCGTCACATCGCGCAAAAGACCCAGAAATGACCCTCTGTGCATGCGCAGAAGCCTTTGCGCATGCGCAGAGGGTTTTTTTGCAAGCCGCAGCGACCAGAGGACCAGTTCGGGAGCGTGGACTGCCGGTCATCACTGCCGGTTCTGCGAGTGGCGATAAATTTCCACTACCGGTTCTAATGAACCGGTCCGAACTGGCAGCAACCCACCACTGGTCTCACCTGTACTGATCAAGGCTACTAAGAGAGGCCACCAGTAATTCTCTACTGCAGATTGGAAGAGATTGCTTTAAAGCCTCATGAACAGAAAATTCATGATTAAAAAGAAAAACAAACAAACTCTCTGGGCTATTGCTGGCCAGATTGAATTTTAACTGAAGTTTTTTTAGAATACAAGCAGCCTCGCTGTCTTTCCCAAGAGAAGAAGGTGATGCATCTTATTAGGGCACATCCTGGATGCTTCCAACAAACTTGAACACATCTGCTCTAAAAAGACATTATGTTCCCACAATGGAGGACTAGATTGAAAAGATGATGGATCTGACAGAGAAGGCGAAGCCGACCGTATGAATTAGGGACAAGAATGTAAATACTTGGTAATTTGGAAACCACTTCTGGACTTTCTGCATGAAAGAGACAAAAATAAAATGTTGACTTTGGGTTTTGACAATCAACTGGGTTGTTATAGAAATGGCTAGTATTTATTTTTTGTTTGTCAGTATATTTATTAATTATTTGAGCCGTGGTGGCGCAGTGGTTAGAGTGCAGTACTGCAAGCTACTTCTGCTGACTGCCGGCTGCCAGAAGTTTGGCAGTTCGAATCTCACCAGGCTCAAGGTTGACTCAGCCTTCCATTCTTCCGAGGTGGGTAAAATGAGGAGCCAGATTGTTGGGGGCAATGTGCTGGCCCTGTAAACCACTTAAAGAGGGCTGTAAAGCACCATGAAGTGGTATATAAGTCTAAGTACTATTAAAAGTGCTATTGCTATTTCTATAGCCACCCATCTCAGCAAACGACTCTCTGTGGCTCACAGTTCAATTATTTAGCATAACGAAAACGTTGATATTATAACTTTATTATGTATCATACATACTGCACCAAAAAAAAAAGTTGGAAGTCTCTGGTTTTGCTTTCTTTTTTATTTCTTTTTTCCCCCCTTTCCCTCACTTTATTGCCTCTATTCCCTTTCCTTTCCCATTTTCCCATTGTCTTTATTTCTATTTCTATTACATATTAAGGGGGGGGGGAAAGCCCTTTAAGTTAAATTTATTTTGAGATAAATAAAATAAAAGGATATATATTTATTTGAAGAAATAAAATAAAAAAAAGAAAGAAAGAAATGGTGTCGGTTGTTCTGTAATTTGCTCTGTTGGACTCTGCTGTCTTCTCTTCTGCAGGGCACACGGGCCAGATGCACTGATCCTTGTGGATGGACAGCCTCGGCAAGTCAAAGGGGAATTGGGACTTTCTCAAATGCTGCACATTGCAAGCCAGATCGCCTCGGGAATGGTGTATCTGGCCTCCCAGCACTTTGTACACAGAGACCTGGCCACGAGGAACTGCTTGGTTGGAGTTAATCTACTGGTGAAGATTGGAGACTTTGGGATGTCCAGAGATGTCTACAGCACTGATTACTACAGGGTAAGGCAGACTTGAGGGGGGATCCGTTGGAGCGAGCGGCGTAAACAGAGTTTGGAGAAAAGAAACCGAATATGTCCTGACTCTCACTCAGTATCCGTGCAATTTGTATGAGGGCTGGTTCTATCCACAGCAATCGACCAATGGAATGCCCAGATTCTGATGTGGTATACCTTGGGATTTAAACTGCTAGGTCCAAACAGCAGAAAAAGGGTGATACCTTCAGGCATTAGGTATAAAATCACATCAATAGGAGAGATGTCCACTGTTAAAAACTCCAATTCTGGTCTAGATAGTCCAGTCCAGGGGGGAAAAAAATAGACACATAAATGTTCAAATTCTTCTGAAATAATTAAATGTTATGTAGGTATTGGCTACTGGTTACTAGACCATTCAGAGAATAGAGTTCCCACAAAATCCTACAGTTCCTACTATAGTTTATATAATTTAGATCTAAACAAACTGAATATCAAATATGAGGTTTCCCCCCCCCCTATTATTGCATCAAAAACGTTGACCAGGGATTCCTGCATGTCTACGTCTTGCCCATAACAGCTGAATAAAAGCCTCCTTAAAAGTAAAGAGAACTATATCAGGCAGAAAGGTTCAGGAGAATCAACCCTTTGGCATGCTGTTGTTCTCCTTTTGTTCACAGACATTTTAATTGTGCAGCACAATTGGCAGGGCTGAATAAAAATGCATGTTCATTCATGAGCATCAAATTAGAAAGGACATTTTGGCAAGTTTTGAGATGAGATGGCAGGCGTCTGGTGACTGCTGAATCCTCCCAATGCCTAGATGCTATGTGATTCTGGGACATTTGGGGGCAGAACAGGGTGTCACTGTGTTCAAATGATTCCAAGGAAAGAAAACATCACCATTCTTAATGAGGTGACAACATACTTCTGCCAATTATTTTAGCAGATGCATCTGAATGAAGCTGGCTGAGCCCACCAAGGGACAGAATTCCACAAATGTGAATCAGTACCAAAAAAAAAAAAAGCTTGATTATATCTACAGCAACAATAAAGCAGGTCCAATCAAACTGGACTTCAAAATACAGAATCTATTATATCTAAGAAACCAAAGCTAAGAAGCAAAAGACCTTAGTTTGATGTGCTTCGTAGTAGGCATGGACCCAAGCTGCAAATTAGTCGAGCAGCGTTTAAAATTTGAAGGACAATTGAACTACTAGTTGCTGTTTTCTTCTTCTTCTCCCCCACCCTTCTCCTCTTCTGTTGTGACTATTCAACATCAGCTGAAACCCATCTTGAATATCAGGAGCCATTTTTTATCCAGAATCCATTCCACATTTCTATTTCCTTGTTGTTTCCCCCATATCGGTGAACTAAAAATTCAACCATGTAAAGTATTGCCATTTCATTCTGCTCTATGCTTAAACTACAGTTGTAAAAGATTTCCATAATGATGTAAACCAGGGGTATCAAACTCAAGGCCCAGGGGCTGGATCTGGCCCGTGGGGTGCTTAGTTCTGGCCCGCAGGGCCATCCTGGAAACAGCGAAGGAGCAGCCCATGGTGCTCCTGCCAGTGAAAACGGAGCTCGGGAGGGCCGCATGCGGCCCCCCGAGCTCCGTTTTCACTGGCAGAGGGTTGCATGAGGCTGTCGCAGCCAGAAACAAAGCTCAGGAGGGCCGCACAAATCCCCCCAGCTCCATTTTTGCTGGCAGAGGGTAGCAGGAGGTGTCGCAGCTGGAAACGGACCTCGTGAGCCTGTTTTCACTGGCAGAGCGCTCAGGCCACCACAGGTGCACGTGACATGTGTGACTTCGAGCTGGCCATGCCCACCCTGGCCACACCCACCCCGGCCCCCTGAGGTCAAACACAACCCTGATGTGACCCTCAATGAAATCAAGTTTGACACCCCTGATGTAAACCATAAGCACAATGGAAGCCTTTATTTTTGCATGATGCTCAGAGAACATCTAGGTTTGGGGGATCTGGTGGCTCAAAAATTAGTACTGAGGACTGATCATCAGGCCAATTCTTTTATACACAAGAGTTGGGGAAAAGATTTATTAATGATAACACCACCTTGGCAAAAAGTCTTGGACTTACTGCAGTCAGTACAATATTTATAAGAATTCCTCATTTGAAATGGAACCTGTAGAACCTCTATGTAAGCTCATTAGAAATGGAACCTCTTAATGATCTCAAACTTTAGGTTAAGGTTTCCACATATGCACAACCCACACCGCATAAATTATGCCTGAAGACAACGGCTTGTCTTCAGAAGTTGTGGTGCTCCATCACTGGAAGTTTTTAAGAGGAAGTTGGATAGCCATTTGTCTGAAATGATATAGAGTCTGTCAGAGTTTGTTGCAGAAAATTAAATCCAGAAAGCACACACAGGCAGACTGATGCAGCAGGATTCATTTACTTTTTTATAAACATAGTAATATATATATTTACAATACCAGTAGCAGAGTTCTTCTTCAACATAGTAGCAGTTACAAGCAAAATACAAGCAGCTTCTAGTTCAGAGTTCAGAGCAGACTGAGCCACGCCCAGGCTTCTAGCTTGAGTTTCGATTCTTTGCACAGACTCAGATTGTTTAGTTCCCATTGGTTGACTTAGTTGCTATGCCTATTCATTGGCTGACCTTATTACCATTGGCTCTCTGAGTTCATGAATAATCTGACACTCCTCCCTTCATGAACGGAAGAGACATAAATCCAATTTAATTTAATATTCTTCCCATGGTGCACTCCACCCAATGGCTTGGTCATTATGTCTGCCAAATTGTCCTCTGAAGACAGTGAAGCAAGCTAATCAATTTACATTTTATGGCTTCCCTGACATTACAATATTTAATAGCAATAGCAATAGCACTTAGACTTATATACCGCTTCATAGTGCTTTACAGCCCTCTCTAAGCGGTTTACAGAGTTAGCATATTGCCCCCAACAATCTGGGTCCTCATTTTACCCACCTCAGAAGGATGGAAGGCTGAGTCAACCTTGAGCCGGTGAGATTTGAACCGCCGAACTGCAGCTAGCAGTCAGCTGAAGTAGCCTGCAGTGCTGCACTCTAACCACTGCGCCACCTCGGCTCTAATATCCACATGTTTGCTTCTATTCTTTACTCTGTCACCTGTTTCCATTTTAATGCAGGCAGCATTATCTTCATACACCGTTACAGCTTCATTTACTTTTACATTTAAATCCTGTAACAGCTGTATATACCAGGTTACCTCTGAACAGAGTTCAGACAAAGCAATAAATTCTGCCTCCGCAGTTGAAATGGCAACAGTTGTTTGCTTTCTGGACTTCCAACCAATTAAAGTCCCTCCAAGCAATACCACAATCCCAGAATTGGACTTTCTGGTTTTTTACATCATTTGCATAATCACTATCAACATAGCATTTCAATTTTAATTCTTCAGAGACATGTATTTGAAGACCCAAATTCACAGTTCCCTTCAAATACCTGAGAATCCTTTTTACACCCATCCAATGCAATTGCGTTGGTGCAGCAGTAAAGCGACTCAAAATGCTTATTGCACAAGCTATGTCTGGTCTGGACCACTGTGACAGATATAACAAGCTCCCTATTGCTGACTTATATATCTCTTGATCATAGGCTTCACTTTTGTCCTCACCCAAACTGTTATGAAAATCTGTGCTCATAGGTGCTGGAGCAGAATTACAATCCTTCATGTTGTATCTCTCCAACAGCTGGTCAATTTTCCTTCTTTGACTGAGAACACAACCACCTTTCTCAGTTTTTTTTATCTCTACACCGAGATAGTTTTTTATTTCTCCCAAATCTTTTAATTCATTTTCTCTCTCTAATTGATTAGCAAATTCCTTTTTCTGTGACAGATCTTTTGCAATGAAACAGAGATCATCTACAAATGCTAATAATTGACAATCCCCACCCTGTCCAATTTATATACTGTGTTAGGCTTTTTACTTTCATACCCTGGTGCTTGAACCACGTACATTTCTTCCTCTAACTCAGCATTGAGGAATGCAGTGGTTATGTCAAAATGCCAAATTTTATGGCCATGCGCCGCTGCCAACGCTAGTGCAAGCCTGATGCTTTCACTCTTTACAGTTGGCGCAAATACCTCATCATAGTGCACATTTTTCATCTGTGAAAAACCTTGTGCCACTAACCTTGCTTTATATTGTACCTCATTATTGGGCAGTACTTTCTTTTTGTATACCCACTTGCATCCTACAGTTTTGTTACCCTGTGGCAAAGTCATAGAAGTGAACACTTCATGTTCTCCCATGGATTTCATTTCCTTGTCCATCTCTTCTTTCCACTTTTCTTGTTCAATTTTAGGTAATGCCAATACTTCCTTATAGTTTCTTGGCTCATACCATACATTACACACCTTTACTTTATTAGTAGAATACCTGTCAGGTGGAATCCCTTTGTTCCATTCCCCTGACCTGCATGGCATTGACTGTTCCTGTGTGTCAATCCTTTCTTGCTTCATATCTTGTTCAGCTTCTCCTCCCTGAATGCTGACACCATCACTAAGTGAGTTACCATCACTAAGTAAGTTACCATCACTAAGTGAGTCACCATCACTAAGTGAGTCATTCCATAAATTTGCATCAATTCTTTTCCAATTTTGCTCTGCAAAACTAGCAGACCTGGAAATCACTATTCTCTTGCTTCCATCGCTAAAGCGATAGCACACACAGGCAGACTGATGCAGCAGGATTCCTTTACTTCTTTATAAACATAGTAATATATATATTTACAATACCAGTAGCAGAGTTCTTCTTCAACATAGTAGCAGTTACAAACAAAATACAAGCAGCTTCTAATTCAGAGTTCAGAGCAGACTGAGCCACGCCAGCCTTCTAGCTTCAGTTTCGATTCTCTGCACAGACTCAGATGTGTTTAGCTCCCATTGGCTGACTTAGTTGCTATGCCTATTCATTGGCTGACCTTGTTACCATTGGCTCTCTGAGTTCATGAATAATCTGACAGGGTCTCCTCCTTGAGCAGTGGGTTGGACTAGAAGACCTCCAAGGTCCCTTCCAATTCTGTTATTCTGTTATTCTGCTATTTCTTTGGCTCACCCTCAAACTATAGAAGCCTTCCATGACTGTCATAAAAAGGTGATGATCGCATGGGGAGATGCTTTCAAACACATGTAAAGATACATAATTGACTGATAAGAAGCATTCCTTAAAAAAACCCATAAATGATTTATTTATTTAATGTATGTGTCGCCCATTTCACTATTGAGAACTCTCGATAGAAGCTGTCCAAATTTCCTAGAAAAGTCATTCAGTTATTTCTCTCTTTTTCTTTATTATTCCATCTGTTTTCACCACACTCTCATTTATCCACATTTCACTCCCGGTCATTCTTTCTTCAACCCAGCACATGCTTTCAACAGCCTCTTTCTCTTTCCCAGAAACAAGCATAATTTTGGAACAAGCCGCTCCTTGCATTTTCGCTAGGTCTTTCATTAAAGAAAAGACATTGATAAATTAAAGAGAATCCAGTGGAGGGCAACAAAGATGATTAAAGGATTGGAGGTCACAACCTGTGGAAGGAGATTACGGCAAACTTAATACAGGGGGCTTATGGAAAAAGCAACAGGAAGAATAACTGATAACTGTGTGTAAATTATGAGAATAGAAATAATAGGCAATTTAGGCTCGTTTGAGGTGCTCTCTAGCTGGTGCAGACACAGTTTAGACAAGCAGATAATTTGTTGGGGTAAAGAATTGGATGATTAGGTGAAGAATGGTGGCAGGAATTGGGTATGTCTAGTCTAGTGAAAAGGACTAGGGGTGACATGATAGCACTGTTCCAATATTTGAGAGGCTGCCACAGAGAAGAGGGGGTCAAATTATTTTCCAAAGCACCAGAAGGCAAGACAAGAAACAATGGTTGGAAACGAAACAAGGAGAGAAGTGACTTAGAACTAAGGAGAAATTTCCTAACAGTGAGAGCAATTAACCAATGGAACAGCTTGCCTTCAGAAGTTGTTATAAAATGCCCATTCATTTCGAGTTTTTAATATATTTTTTGAGACATACAGTATAAGAAAAGTCACCAGTCCCTAAATCCCACCTAGAACATCTTGTAAAAATTTTATCTGAGAGGTCAGGTCAACGTGGCCAAGAATCAATCTGAACATGGGGAAACATAGGGGAATACTGCGTCCCTCTCCATCTTTTCCCTGCACTTCCTAAGCCTGAATACAAAATCAACTTTGGGTTTTGATAGAATTAAATCAATAGTGTAGTGGAGCTTTGGAAACCACATAACATTTTTTTTAAGGTCCCCACGCATAGTTGTGACCATGTACTCTATGAATAGTCTCTCTGCTTCAGAGAAAGCTTATTTTTGGTCATACATTCAGAGTTTCACATTCTGGGTCAAAAAACCCATGCCAAACTTTCATTTCGGCTGATTTTAGCTAAATGTTATTGTAAATTCTCCTACCGATTTCCCCTGGAGATTGCAGCATTTTATCATTCTCTGGAGAGAAAGCTGTGTAAGATAAGATTCCATCAGAAGGTTAATATTGACACGACAGGTCCAAAGCTTTCTGCAGGCTAACAACTTCATTAAAATGTATCAGAGCTCCCTATCACCCAGTGTGTGTGTGTGTGTGTGTGTGTGTGTGTGTGTGTGTGTATGTATTTGTACGTGCATGCTTGTGCATATGTGTGCAGGTGCATACATTGTGGTATTTTGACTATCTTTTCGATTCAGGATTCACTTCTGGGTTTTGTTTTGTTTTGTTTTGTTTTGTTTTGTTTTGTTTTGTTGTCTTCTTCTTTTCTTCATCTTCTTAATCAAAGGAAGAAAGAGAAAGCACCATCTGGCTGGAGCCAAAAATAAGATGCAAAGCAGTTGCAAAAAGGTGAACTGCTTAATTTCCCCATTACACGTCTGCATACAGCAGACAGACCTTTATGTAACAAAAGCATGGCAGCATTCTGCACCTCCTCAGCCTCTCCGTCTTCTGCTTTAAGACAGATGTGTTCTTTCCAATGCAGATCGCCTAGGAATGCACTCGGCTGTTTATCCTGCTTTGACAGGATACAAGGGTTTTGTTTTATGGGCGTGGAAGATTATTTTTCAAAAAAAAAAAATTACAAAGAGATGGGAGATAAATTGGCAGATGGGAGAGAAAAGTCAAAAGAAAGCTATCTTTTTTTTCTTGTTTATTCTTTTTTTTTTTTTTGCAACCTTCACATTTTAAAGGCAGAAGCATCATGTCAGTTTGCCTCTGATATGCTTTTCTGAGAGGCAGGGATCTGCGAAACTTAGTGATGTGTGTGTGTGTGTGTGTGTGTGTGTGTGTGTGTGTATACACACACATATGTACACACCAGTAGTGGGTTTCACTTACCTTTGCTACCGGTTCGGAACTGTGAACGCACGTGCGCGCGCACTCGCTTCGCCCGCATGCGGTGCTTCTGCGCATGCGCAGACCTTCTGCACATGCGCAGATCGTCTTTTGATGACGTCCAGGTGGGTGGGCGGAGCCTCCCGCCGCTGCCGTTACCCCGAATCGGGGCGAACCGGTAGCAACCCACCACTGGTACACACACATAAACACATATCCATTGTTTTATATTCTAGATTGTATGTCACCTGCAAATATCCTCCTTTTGGAACCATTTATTTTATTTTTCTATATGATTACATTTCTGCGATGTGTTCCTTTATGCCTTCAGTAGATTACACTACATGTTCAAGTGGCTCAGAGTGACAAACACCATTATTTAGATAAGGGGCCCCATGGTGTTGTTTTTTGTTTTTCAAAGCAGCTCAGTTCAGAAGCACCCAGCCTTCTTTCTTTTAGCATTTAGGTGTTGCTCTTAAATATGCCTTCATGGTATATTTAGTGCTTGGTTCGTAGGCCTCTCATCTTGGAAACCTAGTAACGGTGTATTGGAAAAAATCGATTGTTCACCTGCCCTTCAGGAGTTCTATCATTCTACTGTTTGATGGATGCTAATTAAATCAGCTCCTAGCCCTTTTCCCCTTGATTAAAACAGAAGAAATAATGGTCTGTGAAATGCTGGCCATTTTGCAGCTAAATAGAGTTGGTTGAAGAACTGCATATGATTGCAACAGTCTCATTAGAGACTGTAGAGCCGCCCAGAGTCCTTCGGGAGTTGGGCGGCATACAAATTTTGCTAAAATAAAATAAATAAATAAATTAGTGCACCTGTCAGCGGCCTACGGGGAAGACAAGTATTAGGGGGCCTTAAGACACACACTGTATCCTCTCCCTCAACATTTAACAGAGGACAGCAACCGAGGTTGTGAAGGTCCATTGTGCAGGTCCAGACTCTGCTCTGATAATCATCGCCGAAAAACAATGGTGCCATCTCCTACTATTCTGAGTGTGTGAAAACATGGTGACTGAGAGGCGGTAAATGACAACACAACCCTGGAGACCTCATCGCACAAGTGCTGCTGATTAGGTACTCGCTTCCCATGTTGGAGCAGAAACATCTAATGGTAGTTGTGTGATGATGATGATGATGATGATGATGATGATGATGATGATGATGATGATGATGATGATAGCATACGAGATGTCATGTGTTTTGCTGCCCACAATCCTGGTGATAAACACAAGTAAACTTGACAGGTTAAAGAAACAGCATAGCTATTATTATGGTTGGTCGCACAGTCAGCAGATGTTTAGATTGGATTTGGCTTTTTTTTTTTTTTAACCTGTTCAGTCCTTCCCAAGGACTTGGGATTGTCATATGTCTTAAGGGTGTTGTTGCAGGATGTAAGCTGCTCCAAGTAAAGCTGCCTTTTGCAATTGACCAATGGTGGTTTTGTCAATGCCAGAGGTGTTCAGGTGGGGTTGAAGAAGTTTTGGGATTGTATCCAAGGTGTTTATTGCTATTGATACTAGCTTTACTTTCTTTTGCCCCAGTCGTTCTACTTCTGTTTGCAGGTTGTTGTATTTTGTGATGTTCCCCAGTGATTTCAGCTCTGCTGTCTCCAGTTACAGCCCTGTCCACTGTCCAGAATTGTTGCCTTTCTTATCAACAGTTGTGAAGTATGGAGTGTAATGTGGCCTGTCTGAATTCTAAAGCTCCAGATCATTTTATTTTCTATTACGTTGTCTATTTTATGGTTTACACCAGTTCTTACATGCAGGCAAATGGTATTTCTTGCACATATTCCTATGCACTGTTGTTGCTACTTTGTCACACCATTTGTTGTCAGTCTGGGCAATCTTGCAACAGGTGCCCCACTCTTCCTTCATCTTCTTTGCAGAGGCAGCACTTGCTGTCTGTTGCTATATTCTCAATTCTGACATTGTATGTCTTTGTTCCTAAGGTTGGTCTTGTACAACCAGAATTAGCCCTTTTGTCTCTTCCTTCAACTTTACTGCTCTTAGCCATTGCTAGGTCTTTTTATTATATGCTTTGCTTGCTAGATTTTTTTCTGTTCTAGTCATGTAATTTTTTTGCCTTCCAGTGTTCCTTTTCTATTCTTCATTTAATCTTTCTTGTAGGCTAGGCTAAGCTAGGCTAGGCTGATCTCTCTGGTATTCAAGAAGCTTTCATGGTGTGCTAACTTCATTGTCCTTATTATCCTCATCTTACCTAGAATAACCCTCAACTGCAGAAAAATTCATTAAATGTTTGTCCACCTCCCATGTACATCTCATGCTTCGCTTTAGCTTTCAAGAGAGCTAATAGACAACTGTGTTTTTAAAGTAAACCTATAGGTCAATATTTGCTCTGCTGGTCCCACGAGGAATCTAAATCCAGTAATGGAAATGTCCAAGAAATCCACAGCAACTGATTTCTGCGAGAACAAATGTGTAAGTTCCTCTAGGACAGATTTTTAATGGTTGCAGAAACTAGGACCAAAAATAAGAACTATGAGTTGCAGCTATCTAGATTTAATTTAATAAAATAGAACTGAATTCTTTATTGGCAAAATGTGGTTGGACACACAGGGAATTTGTCTCCAGTGCATAAGCTCTCAGTGTACATACAAACAACAAAGTGATAGGTCATAGATCATAAGTATCTACAGACACATCCTGGACATAAACTGTTTCAACTAATCCCCTCAGGATACTGCTATAGGGCACTGCATGCCAAAACAACTAGACAGAAAGATAGTTTTTTCCCATGTCCCATCACTTTGCTGAACACCTAATTCTCACTACTATCTTATGCCTAAAGATATTTACCCATGTAGTAGGCTATATTGCTATTATCCTTCTCATCTTCTCATCTTCTCATTTGTCATCTTTCTCATCTTCTCATTTTTTCATCTTTCTCACCTTCTCATCTTTCCTACTACCTTCTCTTATTGGTATCTCATGATTTATCACTTGTTTGTATCTTATGATTAATGATTGTAACTATAATTTATGATCTATGACCTATCACTTTATTGTTTGCATGTACAAACTTCCCCATGGTAAGATTTGTAGAATAGTGGAAAAATCTACCTATTGTAAGTTCTCTATGGAGATTTTTAAGAAGCTGGATAGCCAAATCTTGAGAGCTGGTTTAACTGGTTACACATTATATAGTGGCAAACTAGATGCTGCTTGTGGCCCTGTCCAATTCTACAATTCTAAGATTCTGTGCATGACAGAAATAAGTTTTTCTTTCCTCAAAAATCCATGTGAAGCAACTTGTTTGGTCAAGGATCATTTCTGAAAGTTACATAGGGAACGATTTTATTTTTCTAAAAAAAAAAAAGGCAGTCGGGGAATTTACTGACATAGAAACTTCTATAAAGCAAAAAATAAATAAATAAAGTTAATCTGCATTAAGAATCACATAGCCAAAGGTGTCTTTCCCACAGAAATTCTTTTCGTTTAGCAAAATTGTAAATGCAAGAGGAGGATGTAAATTGTTGTTCAGATCTCTTTAAAATCTCATTGGAAGATGATACTATATTCTTTACAAGGCTGTGGTATTAGAGTGAAGTTCTATTGATCCAGACATCCCAAAATGATAATAACGTGATGATTGAGGAGCATTCTGAATGTCTGAAATGGCACCAGGACTGTCTTAAATATCCGATACAAGTCTTTTCAACAGAAACCACTACATGAACATTTCTACATTTTCAGCCTCTCCTTTTCTCTCTCATCTGTTCCAAAGTAGGGAGGGGAGAAGCTATTAACAATTCATCCCCTCTCTTCCTCTCTGAAACATGAAGGGCCCTTCATAGCAAAGTATTGTGAGCACAGAGAATTTAATCAGGGCAATTAGGCTGTGTTAAATTGCATGGCATTATCTCAGGGATGGTAATTATCCTAATTTCACCGAATTCACCAACCTGCAGCACCTGATCCACAGACTTCCCTTCTCCACTTCACCTTCCCACCAGGTTCCATCTGGAATGAGGCTCTTTGGATGTTCTTTTTATTAATTTCATCTCTAGTCATGACAATGAGTTTAGCAGAGAAAAGGCTGACTAGGGTGGGAACCTGGGTGAAGACCAAGCTGTCTGCTAGAGTATTTAATGGGTACAATATGATCCTTTCCTAATGTACCTCAATAAGAGGGTCTCCTTTTGAAGAGAGGAAAGATACAGGTGTAAATGAACTGTGTCCAATATATAGAGTCACTGTACAGTATATATAGCAAATATATAGACTCAGTATATTGTGACCCTTTATATATAGTGACTATATAGGTATATTGTGATTATAAAAGATAAAGGTAAAGGTTTCCCTGTCAGTCATATCCGATTCTAGGACACAGTGCTCATCTCCATTTCTTGGCCAAGGGAGCCAGCATTGTCCAAAGATAATTTATGTGGTCATGTATAGAATGCATAGAATGATGCCAAAGGTGCACAGAATGCTGTTACCTTCCCAACAAAGTGGTATCTATTAAACTGCTTTCATTTGTGTGCTTTTGAATCTGGGCTGAGAAACCCAACATTTTTAACTGCTGAACCATTGCACCGCACTGTGACTCTTTCTAGATAGATGAGATAGATAGATGATAGATAGATAGATAGATAGATAGATAGATAGATAGATAGATAGATAGATAGATAGATACACACATACACACATAGACACATAGACACATATACACATATACACATATACACACATACACACATAGACACATAGACACATATACACATATACACATATACACACATACACACATAGACACATAGACACATATACACATATACACATATACACACATACACACATAGACACATAGACACATATACACATATACACATATACACACATACACACATAGACACATAGACACATAGACACATATACACACATACACACATACACACATAGACACATAGACACATAGACACATAGATAGACAGATGATAAAGAGAGAAAGAAAGAGAGAGGAAGGAAGGAAGGAAGAAAGAGAGAAAGAAAGAAAGAAGGAAGGAAGGAAAGAAAGAAAGAAAGAAAGAAAGAAAGAAAGAAAGAAAGAAAGAAAGAAAGAAAGAAAGAAAGAAAGAAAGAAAGAAAGAGAAATTGGTCTAGTGGTTAAAACACCAGGCTAGAAACAAGAGGCCATGTGTCCAAATCGCGCCTCAGCCATGAAGCCAGGGTGATTGTTGTCAGGAAACTAGGAGGAGGAGGGAGGTGTGTTGAAAATGGTCACTACCTTGAATTGTCTGTAAAAATAGCTCACTTTTATGTAGCTAACATGTACAATGTGCAGCAAAGTATTTTCATCTTTAGCAGAAGCCCCCTTTTAGCAATTCTTGTTTTCCTGCATATCGTTTGTCATTGATGTATTTTTTCATTTCTCTACGTTTACTACAATCCTGGGAGGGGAATAAGGGTGTAGACCTTTCTATCTTAAATCATCCCCCCCCCCAAAAAAAACCTGGAAGGTTTGTGATAGCACCAGTTCCCTCCCCCCCACCCCTTTTGACTGTGGTTGGTCCTCGTGACCTAAGTCTGCTCTTGTAAGTGATAATGACCAAGATACGTTCCTTTCCACATGCAAAGTGTCCAAAAGTGCCCCTGTGTAAGATGCATAAAGATTGCTTGATTCTCATTCATACCTTTAAGATTTCAAAAAGGACGTTGCTAGTGGACTGCATGGCTGATATTTGACTAGCATTTTTTTTAATCAACCCACCATTATGATTAGATTCTCTGGTGAAGTGCGCTCAGGGTATAATTGGCAAGCAGCGATCCACAAAATTGCACATGCATAGAAAACAGGCATTGTGACATGGTGACTCTACCTTCTCTCCTTCCACTTTTCAAAAAAACAGAAATAAAAACTACCCATCACCTCAGCTGGAACATTTTTTTCAATGCGCTGTGCAAACCAGTTCATCATCCGGCTTGTGAAACAGTCCAACTTTTCTGAGGTGACGCACCATTTTTTCTCTCATTGCGGCAGTCCCATTTATGCCTGTGACAAACTTAAACCGGGAACCTCAGCAGAAATTTAGATTAGGAAGTGTTGTGATCAGCATATGCTCAGGCCTCAGAGTACGTTCCGGGAACGAAAGATAAAACAAGGCGTGCAAATTGTAAATTTCCTGACAGAATGAAGCTCTTGGATGAAGGATGTATTGGCGTAATAAACAAAGATCCCGATTTTCTTCTCTGTCTTGGTGGCCTGCCTCACACTTTGAGTCCCACAGAACCACACCTATATAGCAATAGCACTTAGACTTATATACCGCTTCACAGTGCTTTTACAGCCCTCTCTAAGCGTTTTACAGAGTCAGCCTCTTGCCCCCAACAATCTGGGTCCTCATTTTACCCACCTCGGAAGAATGGAAGGCTGAGTCAACCTTGAGCCTGGTGAGATTCGAACTGCCAAATTGCAGGCAGCCGGCAGTCAGCAGAAGTAGCCTGCAGTACTGCACTCTAACCACTGCGCCACCATGGCTCTTTTCAAAAATAGATATATTCAGGTATGATAGACAGTACAGGTCGTCCTCAATTTACGACCACCATTGAGCCCAACATTTCCACTGCTAAGCGAGACATTTATTAAGTGAGTTTAGCCCCTTTTTACGACCTTTTGGAGATAAGCCAGGGAGTCTGCAGGCTCATGGAGAGAGGATTCCATAATGAAAAGCAAGATACACACTTGGCTACTGGGTAATTAAGTAGTCCTAAGAATGAGAATTCCTTTGTCATTGTCTTCTCCTTAGAATGAAATCAGAAAGCAAGATCTCTTTTCTTACAAGCTGGTATTACCAAACCTAGCTTACCAGTTTTTGCAGAACTACCAGTCCAGCCACAAAGTTTGTTGAGGTAACATTGGGCCAACTGCACTCTCCTGAAATTAAACCTAGTGCACAAGCTTGTTAAAAGGCTAGAAGGGAGAGGAAACAGCTTTACATGCAATAAATAATAAACGTTTTAAAAAATCATAGTCTCTGTGCTGAGGTTAAGGGAACAATGACTGACCTAAACACATTATTTCCCCTGCTCTCTAATCCTTTCCAATTGATCCAACATTGCAAAACCTTAAACTTTAGATTGATTTGTTGAACCCTACAGAACAATGTTTTGCCTCCTGCAGGATGAAGAATGCAAACAACAACAACAAAACCCCACTCTCCCTCTGCTTCTATATTCCCTCACCTACCGGTACCTGTTCAAGGAAAATGTATGAGATCCGTAGCTTTTTCATATAGTCAAAAGCTATCCTTGTTTCTTCCTATTTATTCAAAGTGAGTTGTAAATCAAACCCTGGATTGCCATCTCCCTAAGCTATTTGCATGGGGACAAAGTAGGTGCCGGGGGAGAAGTCACTCTTTCATCTCAACGTGTTAGATTAGATTAGCATTATTCTTTATTATATTGGTGTTCTCCCCACCTTGGCTTTCAAGTTTGTGATTGCTTTTCTTGCTCGGGATTTGTTTGTACATAATGCCCTATTACCGGCTGCGAGATTTTTCATATCAGACAGTCTGTAACTAGAATACAAGGAAATACATATGAAAAGTAGAGCAATCAATTTTTTTTTCTAAAGTTAAAACACCAGCTGGCACTGACGTGCCGTTCTCAGAATCAATTTTCCTGCATGAGGTTCCAAAATTGGGAAGGAATTTATTGTTTAAAAGGTCATAGGTAATCCTCAACTTACAATCATTCGCTTAGCAACCATTCGAAGTTATGACAGCAGTGGAAAGTGACTTACAGCCAGTACTTGCACTTATGAGCCATGGTGGCGCAGTGGTTAGAATGCAGTATTGCAGACTAATTCTGCTGACTGCCAGGGGTTCGATTCTGACTGGCTCAAGGTTGACTCAATCTTCCATCTTTCCGAGGCTGGTAAAATGAGGAACCAGATTGTTGGAGGCAAGAGGCTGACTCTGCAAACCGCTTAGAGAGGGCTGTAAAGCACTGTAAAGCGGTATATAAGTCTAAGTGTTGTTGCTATTATGACCGTCGTAGCATCCCCATAGTGTTGTGATTAAAATTTGGGTGCTTGGCAATTGGCATGTATTTATGATGGTTGCAGTGTCCTGGGGTCATGTGATCACCATTTGCAACTGTTCCAGGAGGCTTCTGATGAGCAAAGTCAATGGGAGAATTTAGATTTGTTTAACAACCATGTTATTAATTTAAGAACTGCAAGACGTTTGGTTAGCAACTATGGCAAAAAAAAGGTGGTAAAATTGGGTGTGACTCACTTAACAACTGCCTTGCTTAACAATGGAAATTCTGGTCTCAGTTGTCCTTGTAAGTTGAGGACTACCTGTATTGTCTTTGGACAGCATCTAGTAGCATCTCCAAATAACCTCAAGTTATAAACCCCAAATCGTTTTCGGTCTTGAGTTCTACCTCTCGTTGAACAAGAAATGAAGTCACCCCCCAGAAAACACTAGATTTTTCTTTCCTTTTTCTTTCTCTTCTATGGGATCCGTAACAAAATCACTACAATGGCTGCGGTTGGTAGGTGATGTTAAAAAAATCCAACACAGCTTTCAATGGGAGAAGATTTATGACAATCACCAAAACAGTCTTTACAGCTTTAGCCAAGGTTGGACTAAACAAGCTTTTCTAAGTGTCCTTTATGTCTGAGAGATGGGTTTGGAAAAAAGAGCGGGTTATTGAAATTTGCACCCAGAAAGGGGTAGTTTCGTTTTAAAGAAAGCGGATGCTGAGAACATTTCTATGAAAAAGGATGGCAGCAGTGAAAGTTGCCTTTCAAAACTGTTTCTCGGGGTATTTCCATTAACAATATTGAAGCGAAGGTTGTACGCATCTCCTCCTTTTGTTAGGGAAAGCTTCCAGCAAGCATTGGGTAAAGAACAGGAAATTGTCACTTGCAATTTTTAGATTGCAGAGTTCTGAGATACTTGATTTATTTACTTCCAGATGGGACCAATTGTTACAATTCCCCTACTCCTTTTTTGTCATTTCCAGATTTAGTACTTTGCTTCCTTTTGTATCTTTCCTGAGTGTTACAGGTGAGAGCATTGTTACAGTAGTGTCAACAAAGCAATCTCAATATGACTGCAGATACTGTCACTCAAAAGTGTGAGTGTGTGTGTGTGGTTTTTTTTTTTTTTTTTTGTTTAGAGAAAATGTGGGGTGATCTTTGGGAGGAAGAGTTTTATCAAGGATTCACAAAGAAAAGATGCAAAGAAATTGAAACGTTGGAAGGGATGGCCTGTGCACATGTTTCATTGTGCATAGAAAGCCTTTTTGGTGTAGTGGTTAAAGCACCGGGCTAGAAACCAGGAGACCGGGAGTGCCAGGACTGGCATTCTGTTTGGCTACACATTGCCTGCTGCACACATTGCCTACACATACGCAACGGGGGAGGGAGATTGGCGAGGTGGGATAAGGAGAGGATTAGTATGAGGAATCAATACTATGCATTGTGTTGTCCCATGAAAACTGCATCTGTTCCAAGGTCATGCTAAGGAATGCAGAACCATCCAGCCCACGAAGACAGGGACTGCTACCCAAACAATTTGTTAGCATTTAATTGGACACTCTTTGATAACCATGGAGAACAAGGGAAAGCTAATCATATGCTTTGGGCGTGAAAACTCCAGATCCAGCTTTGCTTCTTCTGTAACCATTTGACTTTAGTAAAGTATACTTTTGGCTAACCATGGGCCGAGAGCCTTCCTTTTCTAACTGACCAAGTTGGGACAGTTGACAGTGAGTTCAAGTTCTGCCTTAGCCATGAAAGCCAGCTGGGTGACCTTGGGCCAGTCCCTCTTTCTCTGCCCAGCCCATCTCACTGGGGTTGTTATTTTAAGGACAATAGGAGGAAGAAGGTGTGTTGAATATGTTTGTCGCTGTGAGTTATTTGTAAAAGTAATAAAGATGGATTACAAAAACATTTAAAAAATAAAATTGTGCATTTTAGAATTTTAGGGATTCCTCTAGTTCAATTAGAATTCATGAAATAATAAAGAGCAGGGGGAAATTGTGCATATAAAGCATGAATGAATGCTGCAACTATATGAAGCCTTTATTTTTAGAGTGAAAAAAAAATGGCAAAGTTGTCAGATGCCTTTTCTTGATAGGACACTTGGTGAAGAAAACGGTATTTCAGTAGGAAACCTCATGAGCGTGGATCCTGACCACAAATATCATGCTAGTCAATACACTCACAAAATGTGTATCATTAATCCTAACAGCTTGTGCTTGTAGGTTCAAGGACCTAGAAGCAAGGGACAAAAGATACCTATCTAATAAAAAGAAGGACCAGAGGTGACATGATAGCAGTCTTCCAATACTTGAAGGGCTGTCACAAGGAAGAGCGGGCCAACTTATTTATTTATTTATATTTATTTATTTATTTATTAAATTTATATTGCTGCCTATTCACCCATGGCGACTCAAAGCACCCGTAGGCAGGACAGGAAACAATGGATGGAAACTAACCAAGGAGAGAAGCAACCTTGAACTAAGGAGAAAATTCCTAACAGTGAGGACAATTAACCAGTGGAACAAATTAGCTTTGGAAGTTGTGGGTGTCCCATCACTGGAGACTTTTAAGAAGAGCCTGGACCGCCATTTATCAGAAATAGTATAGGTCTCCTGCGAGAGCAGGAGGTTGAACTAGATGACTTCCAAGATCTCTTCCAACTCTGCTACTGTTATTGTTACTGGCTTTTGTAAAGGTTTCCTTACCGGTTGGTCACCTGGAGGAAAAATCATATTTGCCATAGGCGACTATATACAAACCTGAAAACAAAATGCATTAAGCTGTTGGAATGTTGCAGCCAGACAAACGATGGAGTTAAAGATACACCCTTTCCCTTCTTGTCCCCTGCTTCATCCCTTCACGTCCCCCTCATCTTCCCTCCCTGCTTTTCTTCTCTATTATTTCCCTCCTCCCCAATTTCTCCTTGTCTTCACCCATTCACTGTCAGGAAGTGACGCATCCGAAGGGCTATTACAGCAGAACGTGGCAGCAGCAGAGAATAACAGCCATGGCAGCTACAACAGTGAGTGGATTTTGACTCGGGGACTGGAGGGTGAGGGGGAATAGATATTTGATGAGAACAAAGTGACCGGGAGTTGGGATGGATTAACAGTGAAGCTCAGCATGCTCCAGATTAGGTCCTTGGATATACTGGGAATCCATCAGACTGCATTTATTTAGAAATGCTGCTAGGATCAGTCTACACACCTCCACTTCCTTTGTAGACAATGATGCTATCATCTCTGAAACATTATCCACGTCATTGTGCTCAATCTAAAGGACTTCATCCATAAAAAAAATGACTAGATGCACTTCAGGACTCTATGTAGTTCTCTCTCTCTCTCTCTCTCTCTCTCTCTCTCTCTCTCTCTCTCTCTCTCTCTCTCTCATAGAAGAGCAAATGGGGGTGGGGAAGAGAAACCTTTCTGTATTCCATTCCATTCCATTCCATTCCATTCCCCCCCCTCTCTCTCTCTCTCTC
>QLTV01001116.1:1384471-1396899 GCA_003457575.1 Thermophis baileyi
TTGACAGGTAGGACATTGTGGCAGATAATTTTATGAACTACATTTAGATCGGTTCTAAGGCGACGTAGTTCTAAGTTGTCTAAGCCCAAAATTTCAAGTCTTGTGGAATAAGGTATTCTGTTGCGAGTGGAGGAGTGGAGGACTCTTCTCGTGAAATATTTTTGGACTCTCTCAATTGTATTAATATCCGATATGCAGTGCGGGTTCCAGACAGGTGAGCTGTATTCGAGAATTGGTCTAGCGAACGTTTTGTATGCTCTAGTTAGCAGTGTAATGTTGCCAGAAAAGAAGCTACGCAGGATTAAGTTGACTACTCTTAATGCCTTTTTGGCAATGTTGTTACAGTGGGCTTTGGCACTTAGATCATTAGATATGAGTACTCCAAGATCCTTGACAGAATGAGGGTCGTCTACAAGGTCGTGTCCTCCAAGCTTGTATTTTGTGTTCGGATTCTTTTTGCCAAAGTGTAAGACAGAGCATTTGTTGATTGAGATTTGAAGTTGCCACTTGTTTTAACATTTGTTAAGTGAATTTTGCCCCATTTTACAACCTTTCTTACCACAGCAATTGTTAAGTTAGTAACAGGGTTGTTAAGTGAATCTGGCTTCCCCATTGACTTTGCTCGTCAGAAAGTCGCAAAAGGGGATCACGTGTCCCCGGGACACTGCAACCATCATAAATACGAGTCAGTTGCCAAGCACTTGAATTTTGATCAGGTGACTATGGGGATACTGCAACGGTCGTGTGAAAAATGGTCATAAGTCCCTTTTCTCGGTGCCGTTGTAACTTTGAACAGTCACTATATGAACCATTGTAGCAATAGCAATAGCAATAGCACTTAGATTTATATACCGCTTCATAGTGCTTTACAGCCCTATCTAAGCGGTTTACAGAGTCAGCATATTGCCCCCAACAATCTGGGTCCTCATTTTACCGACCTCAGAAGGATGGAAGGCTGAGTCAACCTTGAGCCTGGTGAGATTCGATCTGCCAAACTGCTGGCAGCCAGTGATCAGCAGAAGTAGCCTACAGTACTGCACTCTAACCACTGCGCCACCACGGCTCCTAAGTCGAGTTGTAAGTTGAGGACTGCCTGTACTGCTCCTATCTTTGAGCTTTATAAGATGGCATTAGCCTTCTTTTTTAAAAAGCTCTGACTCTAAGGTTTAATATTGATTGCAAAGGAGCCTGTTCTTTGATCCTCCAGAGAGATGTCATGGCCCTTGAAGGTTATTAAAATGTCCAAGTCAGGAAGTGTTGAGCATGTTAAGAACTTAATTACCACTTCTGCTGCTGTGCTTCAGTGTCTAGTTGAGGCTGTAGTGGTGCAGTCAGAAATATTCAGATATTTACCCTGCAACCATTTGCGGCATTTACAAGGTCACCAGCTACCATTTAATTAGAGCATTGCAAGTTCACCCCCGACAGACTTTGGAAATATCAAATTACTACTGAAATATAGATCTTACTTCCCATAATATGGAAGAATGAAAACAGGAGAGAAAGAAACAGAAGAGAGCAAAGAGAAGTAAAATTATGTATGGAGACTTGGAAATGTAGTATCTTGAAGGAACAAGATACTACAATAAAATAGTCTTTAGCGTCCTGGATTACGTGGGATTCCTTGCTGAGCTATGACAGGTGAGCACTTAACTTCCAGTGAAGTTAATATTTGTCTGAGTTTGCATAATATGTTGAATAATAACCAAACAAGCTTGTCCCAAAAATGCTTTTTCAAAAGGCAACTGGACTTTGTTTTTCCTTGAAACCATTTCGCTTCTCATCCAAGAAGCATCTTCAGTTCTCTTTTTGGATGAGAAGCGAAATGTCTTCAAGTCCAGCTGCCTTTTGAAAAAGCACTTTTGGGACAACCATGACCTGGATGACTGAGAATCTCCATAGACAGCCAAACAAGCCGGGTTTACACAGCGTAAGTCACAGAAAAGAAGGTTCCTTCAAGTTACTCTTCCCAACATTTTCAGAAGTGATCTGCCAGTGTCTTCTTCCTAGGATTGAGGTTGAAGCTAACCAAACTTCGGAAACGGTGCAAAAAGACCCTCTCAATATTGAGTTTAGCAAATTAAGTGTGTTGAGGAAATGTAACCAAGTGTCGATGGGATAATTGGCCCATAAGTCAACTAGTAAAGTGTATCTTTTTCTCTTATGTTTTACAAAGGAGAGACACGGGCACGGGGAAGTCTAATCTGTAATATCCATGTTAGACAATGAATCAATTTTGCTTTGCAGTTAGAAGCAGCAGTGTCTCTGTTTTTCTAGCTAAATCATCTCCGATGCAGGAAGTAGGAACGTGCAAATAGTAATAATGGTCCAATAATAATAGACAGGTTTGTTCGTTTGATGCAACTCAGCAGAATCATTTTCCAGTCCAGCTGCGAAATTGAGGGAAGGTTTTGCTGGCTGTCTCACACACATCACACTGGCTTCACTCAAACCACTAAATGGAATGGCAGTAGATAAGGCTGCTGCAGGGGTTTTGACCTAGAGTCATTTACTAAATCTATGACATTACAAGGATGTTTTTTTTTTCCCCTGGCTGGAAATTACTCCCATTTATGAAGTATCCTGCTCATAACTTTCATAGCACCGCTCATTCCTACCTGCCGCAGCTGAAATTAGTGTGTCTCCTCTCTCTCCCACTTGCTTCCCCCTGTCTCCTTCCAGCCTCCATTTGTGGCTAACCCCTAATGGAGACAAGGGCATCTGCAGACACGGCTGGGGAAGTTTAGCTGGTTAAGTCATCTAGCTGACTGGGGGCTAATGAAGTCTTACGGCAAAAGCTTTCAGTGCGTGCCACCTGGTACATGATTTTAGCAAAATGCTTTCTTTGAGGGCTAGGTGGTTGAGGGCCTCCAATTGCTTTCAGGAAGAGGAGGATGGAGGGATGCAGGGATGCAGGGATAATCAGAGGCTGAGCTTTCAAGATGCTTTCTTTCTCACTCTAATGGCCTTTGTGGCTCAGACTTCTATTGGCATTTGTGTCCTCCTTGTGCTCTTTCTTCATCCTTTCTGCTTCTCTAAAGTGAAGCTCCATTATGAGCAATTAGCATTAGCAGATTGCTAGCTCAGTGTTTCTTTCCGTTACGGAGATCCACATTTCACAATTAAAGAGCGACAGCAAAATTCAACAGCCGAAGCTCACTTCTGGGCACGATGACAGAAAAGACTCCATCAACAGAAGGCTGGTTGACCTAGGGTCATATGCGGTTCCTCAACAACTTTTATGCCCTTCAAGACCTGCTGCTGAATTTAGGCGAACCACTAATGGTTTTGTGATTACACCACTAATAGATGTGTAAAACCTGCTTAACACAGTTTTGCTTTTTTAATTTTAAACTCAGAAATGTGCTTCCAAAAAATGGAGCTCTACGTCTCTGGACATAGACATGGTCACCCTAAAACTGTCCCATGGTCCTATTACTGCCTGAAACAAATCAAGCAACTTAACTATGCCCCAAAGATGCTTTTTCAAAAGGCAAGTGGACTTTGTTTTTCCTTGAAGATGTTTTGCTTCTCATCCAAGAAGGTTCTTCAGCAGAAGCTTCTTGGATGAGAAGCAAAACATCTTCAAGGAAAAACGAAGACCAGTTGCCTTTTGAAAAAGCACCTTTGGGACAACCATTTTCTGGATGACTGAGAACCTCCATAGACATTCAACTTAACAATGGTTGGCATAAGAAAAGTATGTATTTAGTATTACATGTCTTAACAGCAGCGAGAATTATCTTCTTACAATATTGGAAAGATGAAGAAACACCGCAAGATGAAGGGATAATTAAGAAGATATTAGATTGTGCAGAAATGGACAGACTTACATTGAAAATCAAACAGAAAGAAGACACAGAATATTATCAAACATGGAACTTATTTTACCAGTGGTTGGAAAAAAGGGGTGGTGGAGAGTAAGAATGACATTTATATTGTTAAGCAAATTAAACACCCAGACAACATGATATTTATTAAGCACTAAGAAACGTAATTAATAGAAAATTAATAAAATTTATTTTTTTTAAATGGTTGGCTAATCAGGAAGTTGAGCCATGGCAACTGAACTTCTTATTGGTTTGAAATGTTTTTTCTACTTATGCAAGTAGCTTGTTGGATAAAGAAGAAGCTACTTGGATAAGCAGTGAAACGTTGCGAACCAACCAGAAAAGAAGTCCAGTTGCCATGACTCAACTTCCAGGAAATTCTACCTGGATGACTGAGAATCTTTACTGACATATGGTTGGCTAGCTTTGACTTAATCCTGGCACTAACTGTATGCAGGAGTGTTTGTGAATATGTGTGCATGCTTTCAAGCCAGTCTTCACTCCTGGTTACGTTCATGTAGTTTTTCTTGGCAACTTTTTCCCAAAGGGTTTTGCTGTTGCCTTTTTTTCCAGTCGAACTAACATTTTCTAGTTAAACTAGTTGCAGTTATCCCAAAGGTGCATTTTCAGGAGGCAACTGGACTTACTTGTTTTTTTCTTTTGAAGACATTTTGCTTCTCATCCAAGAAGCTTCTTCAGCTCTGACAGGACAGTGGGGAATGGAAGGATTTATAGTCCTTGCAGACAGCTGGTCATTTGCATCCTTTTAGAGGGTCATTGAAGCACTTGGAGGTTTATCTTTGTCCTTAGGGTCTCCTGAATAGTGCTCCTGGTTCCTGTAGTCTGCAATTTTTGAATCTCTACAGAATTTTAGCTATGCAAATTTGGGATGAACACCCTTTGAATGGTGTGAGAGTAGGAATGGATTTCCAGAAAAAAAAAATTGCAGACTACAGGAACCATTTGCACTTCAGTTTGAGATGCAGGAAAAAATTGCAGACTACAGGAACCATTTGCACTTCAGTTTGAGATGCAGGAAAAAATTGCAGACTACAGGAACCATTTGCACTTCAGTTTGAGATGCAGGAAAAAATTGCAGACTACAGGAACCATTTGCACTTCAGTTTGAGATGCAGGAAAAAATTGCAGACTACAGGAACCATTTGCACTTCAGTTTGAGATGCAGGAAAAAATTGCAGACTATTTAGTTGAAGTTATCCCACATCTAAGTCATTGGAAGACTTGTCTCCAGTTAGCAAGCCTGTTCACATCCTCATTGGGGTTGGTGACTTTCTTACCCACTTTCACATTATTCTCAAATTCTACTTCGCCCTCAGTTGATGAGAAGAACATCCAGGGATCCTGCTGCCTATTCCATAATGAAGCAAGCTATATTATTACATCCTATTAGAACCGAGTCCATACATGCCCTGAATAATTAAAGCTTTGTTATGGTCAACACAGCCCTAGAAAAGAGTTGCCACTACAGTGCCATCAATAGCATGTAACTGGCTCAGTCCCTCAACTGCTTCAGGTCTAAGACAGGACTAGAACTCACCATCTCCCAGTTTCCAGATAGTGGCTTTAACTACCACTCCAAATTAGCTTTCAGAAATAATTGTATTGGCCCAAATTGGTTGTGTTTTAAGTGGAGGCTTTTATCTTTACATTTTCTTTTAGCCGAACATTCTGTTTTATACTTAATCCCCTTATTTTACTTAACCTTTTTCATGTTATCTTTGAACTTATGATTTGTGTTGATTAATGGCTGTGATAAGTCAGTTTAATTTGAAAGAAACAAACATGTCTGCAAAACCACCATAGTTCCAAATTGCAAAAGCCTTCCCCATTTATATTATATAACCCCTGTCTATGAGCAGATATTATTCTTATTCTATTTGCCAGGCAGATCTAGATCATCTTTTTCCCAGGTTTGACATCAAAGGCCTGCCAATCCATCAGTTTCATTTCAGTTATACTTTGCAACAGAGGTGGTATTCACTTATTCTCCCTACCGGTTCGCAAATGTGAGCGCACGCCTTCCGCGCATGCGCTTTGCTCGCACGCGCGGCTTGCACGCATGCGCATGGCTTCCAGGGGTGGGTTCTAACTTACCTCGCCGCCGGTTCGCTTCCTTCTGCGCTGCATGGCTGCGCGTGCATTGCACGCCACGTGGCTGCGCCACGTGGGCGCATGCACGCATGCGCAGTGATGAAAAATGGCAAAACAAATTCCCCAAAAAAGCCAAAAACAAGATGGCGGTGCATGCGCAGTGCTGGGGACTCGGCTTCTGCACATGCACATAAGAAAAAAAAAATTCCAAAAAATTCCAAAAAAAATAATAATTCCAAAAAATATATAATTCCAAAAAAAAAGATGGCAGAGTCCACGGACCGGCACCGACAGAACCGGCTCCGTGATGTCACCAGCGGTTTGCTACCGGTTCTATAGAACCAGTGCGAACTGGGAGGAACCCACCTCTGACAGCTTCAAAACGTGCCTAAATAGGACGGTATAGCACCGGGACGGGTGGGCGGGGGCGGGCCCACCCGTAGGTCAGCACTACCAGTTTGCCCCACCCGCAGGTCGCCACTACCGGTTCGCCCGAAACGGTCTGAAGCGGCTGAATACCACCTCTGCTTTGCAAGGATAAATGTTCCCTTGAGACCCTTTCACCAAGTTGCAATTCTTCTAAGGAGGACTTTGGTCCCTTAAAAAAAAAAAAGACTGTATCTCAGCGGTACATTTCATCCCAGGAATTTTAGGTTTAGAATCTAAGATCCTCCACAAACAATAGCAGGAATTAGCAAAATACATGGTTTAAACCTTGGGGAACTGCAGCAAATAAAGATCAGACCAGAAGTGGTAGCCTGTTTGGACCAAGGACGACATGGTCTTTGAGAGGAATGGCAGGGGCTACAATCTAAAAAATAAGCAGAAGTGAGTGGGACTAGTTCAACAATTAAATTTGTCATCGTTTAAAATGAAGTTAATTGTAATGCAATTAACAAAGCACAGTTCCTGTTATCCTTCCTTGCATTCATTTCCCATGAGCAGAAGCAGGCACAGGAAGTAAGACAAAGATTAATTCAAATGGAAATGGAATTAAAATGATATTAAATGAATTTTAAAAAATAGTTAAGATGGTGCATTTTGGCCGAATTGACATAACATACTAAACTCAAATCCCAGTCAGATTATCATATTCTCATATTGTATGATGAAGTGTCTAAATAAATCATGCTTTACCTAATGGCCTACTTCACATAGCAGGCTAAGACACTGGCTGGATATCCAACACATTTTAGCACAACCTAAGACATGTGAACTTCTCCACTATGTATATTTAATATTAGTCCTGAAGGGTCCTTAATGCTCTCTGAGCTTGGTTGTTTTCTTGAAGATACTTCATTACCCAAACTAGCTAACATCAGCAGTACTTGATGATGTTACCTTGTTTGATAATGAAATGTCTGCAAGAAAACAACCAAATTTGGAGAGAACCAAGGATTCCTCATTTCAACCCTGAGCTACAAATATTCTCCTTTATTAGTAATGTTAGCCCTCTGCTTTTATTTAAACATTTCCATTGGGAGGGGCAACATTTGGAGGCATGGAAATGACACAAAAGCTTGGGGAAATGTGTGTTTAGATGATACATCTATGATATAGGTAGATTGTCCTAGAGTTCCAGTAGGCCCGTTGGGCCGTTTTTCACCCTCCCCAGGCTTCAGAAAAGCCTCCGGAGCCTGTGGATGGTGAAAAACAGGCCCAATGGGCCTACTGGAAGTTCGGTAAGCCCATTGGGCCCATTTTTCACCATCTACAGGCTCCGGAGGCTTTCCTGAAGCCTGGGGAGGGCGAAAACGGACTCCTCCCGCCCTCCGGAAGGCCAAAAATCAGCTGCCCTCAGATATGGCTCCGCGTGCCACCTGTGGCACGCGTGCCATAGGTTCGCCATCATGGTCCTAGATGGTAAATACTCTGACTCAATTTAAAGCAGTTCAAATTCAATGCTTCCTGCTTACTCCATGATTCCAATAAATTGGCTCTCAAAACTCAGCTTTAGAGCCAGCCTGGTTTAAAGTCATTCAGTGTTTCTTTGACATTTCCAAAATGATAACCCACTTGCCATCCTTATTGAGGAATGAAAGCCCACTCATCTCATGGGAACTAGCAGAAATGGCATTGCCTAGAATATTGAAGCAGACTAGACAAAGCCCTTGGAAATATACAGTTGAGGAACAATCCCATTTCAGTTCACAAGAGATTGACTAAATGCCATTGAGTAAGCTTTGATGAGACTGGGGTGATTTAATGAGGGCAGAGTTATCAATCCATCATAAGGAGACTTTCACCTTGTCAAACAGTGGGAAGGAGAGAGGACTGGTGAAACTGGCAGAACAATATGCAGCAAGTTCTTGAGAATAAGTGCCATTGATTTTCTGGCACACACAAGCCAGACTCGTGGAATTTTAAAAATATATATATTATTTTTTAAAAATAGGGATATTTTACCCAAAACCCTTTTTCAAAAATCTCTTTGAATTAGAATTTTAGATGAACTTCAAGAACAAATGGATGGCTCAGTGAAACCACCTTTGAAAACAGATAGGAGAAGGAAGTAAACCATGTTTATATTTGAACCTATTTAAGTACATAGGGACGTGGTGGCTCAGTGGCTAAGACGTTGAGCTTCTCGATCAGAAAGGTCGGCAGTTTGGTGGTTCGAATCCCTAGCGCCACGTAACGGAGTGAGTTCCCGTTACTTGTCCCAGCTTCTGCCAACCTAGCAGTTCGAAAGCATGTAAAAATGCAAGTAGAAAAATAGGGACCACCTTTGGTGGGAAGGTAACAGTGTTCCGTGTGCCTTCGGCGTTTAGTCATGCCGGCCACATGACCACGGAGACGTCTTCGGACAGCGCTGGCTCTTCGGCTTTGAAACAGAGATGAGCACCACCCCCTAGAGTCAGGAACGACTAGCACATATGTGCAAGGGGAACCTTTACCTTTACTAAGTACATTATGCATATTCCACCTAATAATTTATTACCTACTAGCCACAGCAATTGGTTAGTGGGTTATATTAGTAGGACAATTACATAGTTGCTGCTAATAACAGAAGTATAAATTAACCCTTGACAGTCTTTGGCCCTGCTGCAAAAAGAAGAAAGAAACATCCCAAACCGTATGAGATTACAAAATCTGATGAGGTTATTTTGCTGCTCATGTAAGATTACCCAGTTGTCTTGTAGGAGTGCTGTTTGTGCGCTTGTGCATTTTCTGATACTTATAGATTTTCTATTTCTGATATCTTGGTTAAATAATGATGCTGTTGTCACCAATAGCACACTACACAAGTGCCTGAAATAACTGAGTACTTTCAAATTGCAAGAGTAAAACAAAGGCCATTGAATTTTTACTACTCTTCCCTGCACACTTTCTTGCTGTTGAGGCCCTAGAGAGTGTGCAGAGAAGAGCAACAAAGATGATAAGAGGGCTGGAGGTTAAATAGTATGATGAACGGTTGAGGGAGCTAGGTATGTCTAGCCTATTGAAGAGAAAGATTAGGGGAGATGTGATAACTGTCTTCCGGTACTTTGGGGGTTGTCACAGAGAAGAGGGGGTTGACTTGTTCTCCAAAACACCAGAAGGTAGGACAAGATCCAACCTAGAACTAAGGAGAAATTTCCTTTACAGTGAGAACAATTAATCAATGGAATTGTTTGCCTCCTGGAGTTGTAGATGCTCCATCACTGGAGGTTTTCAAAAATAGACTGGGCAACCATTTGACTGGAATGTTATAGGGTCTCATAGCAATAGCAATAGCACTTAGACTTATATACCGCTTCATAGTGCTTTACAGCCCTCTCTAAGCGGTTCACAGAGTCAGCCTATTGCCCCCAACAATCTGGGTCCTCATTTTACCCACCTCAGAAGGATGGAAGGCTGAGTCAACCTTGAGCCGGTGAGATTTGAACCGCTGAATTGCAGCTAGCAGTCAGCTGAAGTAGCCTGCAGTGCTGCACTCTAACCACTGCGCCACCTCGGCTCTTGCCTTGAGCAGGGTATTGGAGGTCCTCTGAGGTCCCTTCCAACTCTCTGATTCTATGCTCTAACTTTCCTATGAAATATTCATATTTGAGTACCAGCAAGAAAAAGGACCTTTCCAGAATGCTCGTGCTTTGGGTAACCCATAGAAAGATTTCAGAAGTGAGCTATTTATCTGCATAGACATATCTAAGCCATTCCATGGTTTAATAATTGTCTGTACCCATAATTCAGTACTGTTATGCTCTATTTATAAGTGTCCAGACCCACATGACTACCTGCCTTTTAAAGCAGGACATTAGATGAAATGAACCTTGAACAAATCCATCAGAGAAGATATTTATGATCTTGTTTTGTCATTCTGAAGTGGTCATTGCTTTTAAGCTTTAACATTATATGACCCTGTAGGTGTCAACTACATAGTCTTCAGGACTTACAAAGACCAAGTTAATACAGCAGTAAATTTCCAAGGCTGTTGCTTGTATGGAGTTCCCCAGTTCTTCTTTTGACTTCCAATCCATGCTTTTTGCATCTGAAAGAAAAGAGATTTCAACACAATTAAGTCCAATAACATTTGAATATTATGGTAATGAATGCCAAGGCAGAACTTCTTTTATGTAGCATCCAGAGGGTTTTATGCTTCTCTCTGGGTGTGTATGCGCATTGAATGGATAATTTGTTTAATTCAATATCATACTAATCTCATTTAGAAATTGGTTGACAATAGTATCATCCAGAATCAGTCTGGGAGAAAGTCAGTGAGTGTTAAGCAGAGTGAAAATTGTAGCTGAAAAAAGACAATGAGATCAGCAGTAATACAACAGCATATATTTTGTGGCTTCTAAAGGGTGATGCTAGCAATTTGTGGCACAATATAGGGTGCATTTATTTTGCATTTTATTTAATTACTGATCCTCCAAGCTTCTAAGGTGTAACTATTTTAGACAGGTGAGAAAGAAAGGAATGTTGAAATTGATAGATCTATGAAGATGTGATAAAGGCATTGATAGCTTCTTAAAAATATACATTTCTATGCAATTATTGTTAGAAATCATGTTTATATATATCACCACAGAGCAAACTAAGTGTACAGTCACCATGTGCTTTACTGCTCAACTATATAACTGTAACAGAAAACAGGAAACTCCATTCAGAACAAAAGAGCATAGAGTATATACCAGTGGTTCCCAAAGTGGGCAGTACCACCCCCTGGGGGGCAGTGGGATGATTTAGGGGGGCACTAAGAGAGGCAAGGGGGGCGGCAGGTGGTTCACCAAACCAGTCCTGTCCCTGCGCCCCCGCCACCCATGTCCACCCAATTGCCCGCTTGCCGCTTTTCCCGCTACGCTTTTCCTGCCTTCCACCCGTGCCGGCTCCGTGTCGCTTTATGGCTCCAAAGCAGCCCACTGGCAGATCAGCCAGCCGACCGCCGGTGCCACTCTGGGAACTTGGACCGTGGCGCTGGGTTGGAAGTCAGTGGGCTGCTTCAGAGCCCCAAGTCCCGCAGAGCTGGCACGGGAGGCACGGGTGGAAGGCGGCCTTTTCTACAGCATCCCTCTTCAGATCGCCCTGCAGGGCTTTGCCTTTGCAGAAATGGGGCGGCGGTTTTACGGAGGATTGGCGGGGGGGATGCGCGGCCCTCTGGGATGGAGAGCGGGGCAAGAGAAGGCACAATAGGCTGTGCTGCCCCGGCCCTGCTCAACCACGCTTCTTCCAGCCCATACCCCCACAGGACAACGAGACAATCGGCCGCGCCTCCCCGCCTAGCCTTCCTCGTCGGGTGCTGCTGCACTGACAGCTCCGTCCTGCCCAGCTCCACCCGCTGCCACTTCCCACGAACTTCCCAGGAGACGGCCGGAGCGAGGGGCAGGTGGGAGCACGTGGGCCTGGCCGGCGCTAGGCTTACCTTCCTGGCGAGGCTCGGAGACCGCCCGGCACGCTCATCCGCCAGCTCTCCACTTTCTGCCTGCCCCGCCAAAGCCCCCACCAGCCCGATGCTGGCGGAGCTCCATAGGTGCGCAAAAGTCCCGGAGCCGAAGCCGGGAAGGCGAGAGGGGCGACGGCGGCAGCAACCACGCTCCGGCAGCATCGCGTCCCCTGTCATGTGCCATCCAGGAGTGCAGTCTCCGGGCGAGGAAGGCCCCAGCCAGCCCGGAGACCATGGTCCCGGATGGCACATGACACAGGATGTGACGCTGCTGGAACGCGGTTGCCGCTGCCGCCGCCCCTCTCGCCTTCCCGGCTTTGGCTCTGGGACCTTTGGTGCGCATTGGGGCACGCACCTATGGAGCTCCGCCGGCCTTAGGGTCCTCCGGGCTCCGGGCTGACGGGGGCCTTGGGGGGGCAGGCAGAAAGTGGAGAGCCAGCGGATGGGCATGCTGGGCGGTCTCCGAGCCTCGCCAGGAAGGTAAGCCTAGCGCCGGCTCTCCCACCATGAAAGAAAGAAAGATGTTAGGAAGGAAGAAAGACAGGAAGGAAGGAAGGAAGGAAGGAAGGAAGGAAGGAAGGAAGGAAGGAAGGAAGGAAAGAACACAGGACTGAACTCCA
>QLTV01001116.1:1405057-1424095 GCA_003457575.1 Thermophis baileyi
GGAGGGAATGGGGATTTTGCAGTATCCTTCCCCCAGGAGTGGGGAGGGAATGGGGATTTTGCAGTATCCTTCCCCTGGAGTGGGGAGGGAATGGGGATTTTGCAATATCCTTCCCGTGGAGTGGGGTGGGAGTGGAGATTTTGCAGTATCCTTCCCCTGGAGTGGGGATGGAATGGAGATTTTGCAGTATCCTTCCCCTGCCACGCCCACCAAGCCACGCCCACCGAGCCACACCATGCCCACCAAGCCACGCCCACAGAACCGGTAGTAAAAAAAATTGGATTTCACCACTGCACCACACATATTCCATTGTGATCATTTGGTCAGCTGAATTATATCTCCATATAAGAGGAGGTGGAGGGGAAAAGCAATCAGGAACCATTTGTGAAACTGTGCAGTGGTTGAAGAATCAGAGCATCCTAGCAATGTAGAAAGAAATCATATTCCTTTTCTGCCAGTTCTCGTTCAGCCTGAAGAAAAAAAATATGGTTGAAATTATCATGGGTGACTTGTGGTGTGTGAGAGTGTGTTTCACTGTTCAACTCTCTCCAATCGTCTGCAGCCACCCTGGCTTGCCAAACTTCCATTAAATCCAAAGGGTTGATTATTATCAATATAATTGGTAATAATTATTATCGATAATAATTATATTATATTATAATCCCAGTAATTATTCCAGTCAATGTGAGCAGAGTTGGCCTGCAGTACTACATTCTAACCACTGTGCCCCCACAGCTCTATTATTATTATTGATAATAATTTGGAGTTTGATTCCTTCCCTCAATGTTGACTCAGCTTTCCATCCTTCCAAGGTCAGTAAAATGAGGACTCAGATTGTTGGGAGCAGGGGTGGGTTTCTCCCGGTTTGGACCGGTTCGCCCGAACTGGTAGCAACCCGCTGGTGATGTCACGATGACGTCACCGAACCGGATCGGTCGGTGCCGGTCCGTGGGGGCCGCCATCTTTTTTTTGAATTTTTTTGAATTTTTTTTGAATTATTATTATTTTTTAATTATTTTTTTTTCCTTCTGAGCATGCACAGAAGCCAATTTCCGGCACTGTGCATGCAGTCGCCATCTTTTTTTCGGCTTTGTTTTTTTGGGGGGAGGGGATTTTTTGTTACTGCACATGCGCGTGCGCGCAAGGCGCGCCCATGCAGCGTGGGAGGGAGCGAACCGGCAGCAAGGTAAGTTGGAACCCACCCCTGGTTGGGTCAACAGGATGATACTGTAAATCACTTAGCGAGGACTATAAACCACTGTAGAAGCGGTATATAAGTCTATTGCTATTATCAATTGGATAATGAGCCATTTTTCAGAATGAGTACTGTGGTTAATGTGTTAAGCTTGAGAGTGATGGAAAGGGAAAATCACATATAACACAGCACTGACAGTAAATAAAATCAGGAACAAAGCAGAGAGAAACTGAAAATAAATTCTCAAAATTTCTTGAAATCAAAAGCCTCTCACATAGGGAAAATATTGCAGAATCGAAAGCTGAATTTTGACATTGCATTAACCTGTGGAGATGGGGAGCAGGCTTGGGTTCCTCATCCATCTGCTGACTGTACTTAGAATTAAGATCACCCACAAATTGTACACGAGTTCTGTTAATTAAATACATGACACCCTGTTCTGTCTAAAATGTTGACGGCTGTAGGATTCATCTGCAAACAAAATCATTGTAAAGTGTGAAAAGTAGACTATGGCTACAGAGTAAAAAGATGTACTAAATGTACTAAAGGAGGTTACAGACATTGTTCCAGTTCAATTAATCAGAATAGAACTGGAAGGGATCTTGGAGGCCTTCTAGTCCAGCCCCCTGCTCAAACAGGAGACCCTACGCTATTTCAGACAAGTGACTGTCCAGTCTCTTCTTAAAAACCCCCAGTGATGAAGCACCCACAACTTCTTCTTTTTTTTCCCAACACGGTTTTATTCTGATGAAATGGCCCGGTAAACGCCATTTCCCCAGCGTGATTCTGGTTATCTGAGTCGGCTTGGCTTGTCCAAGAGTTTTGCCGAACTGGAGAGATGGCTTTTCTTCATCGTAAAAGTTGAGCCTAATTCTCGCATCTGGGTCCACTGGTTGATCTCTTCCAACATTTTCTGATAATAGCTGTGTTCTTTCTTCCACTGGAACGTCTTTTTCTGCTGGTTCTGGAGAAATCTCCTTTTCATCTGATCGAACAGATTCTCGGCCTTCTTTTTCCTGTCTTCAATTTGCTGTTTCTTAATCTCCTGGACCTGCTGAACGCTAACATTGTCCTGGATAATCACCTTAGCCAGGTGGCTTTTGGGAAGAAACCCTTTTAAAGCTTTTTCGCTGCACGTTTGCTGGCTGTACAGCACCAGCACTTGGTGGTCACGGGGCTGGAAGAAAGTCACGACGGGCAGGGGTCCTTCCAGCGCCTTCTCCATCGCCCGAGCTCCCGGCGGTTGAGTCGGCTGGGCCAAGCGGGCGCAAGCGGTCACAACTTCTGACGGCAAGGTGTTCCACTGGTCTCATTGTCCTCACTGTTAGGAAGTTTCTCCTTATGTTCCTTATGTTAAGAAGTTCTCTTTATGGAATTAATCAGCTATGTATATAATGTATATAGTGGCTTTTCAAAGACATGTTGTATACACCACTTTCTACCTGCTGTTGGCTAGAAGCCCTGCTCATAGTTTGTGCCTAATCTAGAACTGTCTACTAGAGAACTGTACAAATGTTTCCTTCTGTATACACAGACAGTTCTTAATTAACCAATGCATCAGTTTGTTATAAAACCAGTATAAAACTCCAAACTTCAAAAGTAATGTTGTGTAGGCAGAAGCCAGCCAAGACAGCGAAAAACAGACCTCCTCCCTTTAAAAAAAAAAAAAAATCCCATTCAGCCAAGAAACATGAGCTCCTTCACTAAGCCCACGCTACTTTAGATATTTCTGTTTGATTCTGCAATATTCCTTTGAATTATTGCTTGAAATTCAGTAGTCTTTCCCCCCCCTTACCCTCACCCTTCAATATTTCTTGTCTAATGGATCCACCTGGTGCACAGAAACAACCTAAAGAGAGAAAAACTAGTTGCAAAAATGTTCCCCTTTTCCAAGCGTCACCCGGGGTTAGGGATTGATGCAGATGTTTCAAGAGCTGTGTAAGCATTGATGCTTCTGAGGCATACAACAAATCTTTAATCTTGCTGGTTTTTACTGTCATCACTGCACTGCACATAAAAGCCACAACTCATCTTCTAAAGTCTGCAGCTGCAAGTCGCTCAACTTTTTGGCAAGAGAGCTTCAAATGGGTTGACCCTGCTTTACCCATTTCACTTTCAGAAAAATCTGCCTGGGGAAAAAAAAAAGGAAGAGTAAAAATCAAAATATCTTGGATAGAAATGGATGAGCTAATAGAAAAAGGAATTACTCTCTGGAGAAAGTTATATCTAGAACCTGCATCAAATGAGACCAACATGACCTAAAACAATTTGCAACCAATCTTTCTATATTCATCTAAAATGATTTTCTCATTTGGTGGCACAGTGGTTAGAATGTGGTACTGCAGACCAATTCTGCCGACTGCCAGGAGTTCGATTCTCATCGACTCAGGGTTGACTCAGGCTTCCGTCCTTCCGAGGTCGGTAAAGTGAGGACCCAGATTGTTGGGGGCAAGATGCTGACTCTGTAAACTGCTTAGAGAGGGCTGTAAAGCACCGTGAAGTGGTATATAAGTCTGAGTGCTATTGCTTTTGGTATTTGAGTTACTGATCCTGAAAAGCTAGCCCAGAGAACTTTTTCTCGGTGTATTGATTTTCTACGGGTGTTGGAGATCTCTGGATCAAAATTTCTACTACTGAAATTAGTACTGAAAGAGTCCTGGTGGCACAGTGGTTAGAGTGCAGTATTGCAGGCAAACTCTGCCCACAGCTTGGAGTTCGATCCTGATGGGTCTCAAGGTGGCGCAGTGGTTAGAATGCAGTATTACAGGCTATTTCTGCTGACTGCTGGCTGCCAGCAGTTCAGCAGTTCGATTCTGACCGACTCAAGGTTGACTCAGTCTTCCATTCTTCCAAGATTGGTAAAATGAGGACCCAGATTATTGAGGGCAAGATGCTGACACTGTAAACCGCTTAGAGAGGACTGTAAAGCACTGTGAAGTGGTATATAAGTCTAAGTGCTATTGCTATTGCTATGTAAAGCACTGTGAAGCGGTATATAAGTCTAAGTGCTATTGCTATTGCTATGTAAAGCACTGTGAAGCGGTATATAAGTCTAAGTGCTATTGCTATGTAAAGCACTGTGAAGCGGTATATAAGTCTAAGTGCTATTGCTATGTAAAGCACTGTGAAGTGGTATATAAGTCTAAGTGCTATTGCTATTGCTATGTAAAGCACTGTGAAGCGGTATATAAGTCTAAGTGCTATTGCTATGTAAAGCACTGTGAAGGGGTATTGCTATTGCTATGTAAAGCACTATAAAGTGGTATATAAGTCTCAGTGCTATTGCTATTGCTGGTTCCCTGTTTGTGATCAGTTTCATGGTGGAAGTTCCTGGCTGAGGCAAGGTTATCTGGAAGGTGCTGGGATTGGATGCAAGTGGATTCTTTTCTGGATCAACTAAACAGTTTTCCTTTATGTTTGTCAATGCAGGTTGGGGGACATACCATGCTGCCAATCCGCTGGATGCCTCCTGAAAGCATTATGTACCGGAAGTTCACCACAGAGAGCGATGTCTGGAGCTTTGGAGTAATTCTCTGGGAGATCTTCACATATGGAAAACAGCCTTGGTTCCAGTTGTCAAATACAGAGGTATCATGCATATAGAGTTTGACTAAAAGAAACATTAAACTGACCAATCCATGCTGTTCCTTTTTGTTGGTCAGCAGTCAAAGGAAGTCCACATTGTCTAATCTGGTTGCAAATGGCTCTTTGGGATTTTAGGGGAAGTTGCTTCCCCTAAGAGCCATGGTGGCACAGTGGTTAGAATGCAGTATTGCAGGCTAACTCTGCAGGCTGCCAGCAGTTCGATCCTGACAGGATCAAGGTTGACTTCATCCTTCCATCCTTCCGAGGTCAGTAAAATAAGGACCCAGATTGTTGAGGGCAATAGGCTGACTCTGTCAACTGCTTAAAGAGAGCTGTAAAGCACTGTGAAGCGGTATATAAGTGCTATTGCTATTGCTTCAATTCTCCCAAGTGACTAAATTATTTTGAAAAATGAGAAATGGGCAGTTTGTTGGAAGAATGACCTCTTGGGCTTAATTTTTATTTATTTTTTTGTTTGTATCCTTCCTTTATTATTTTTACAAATAATTCAAGATGGTGAACATATCCAACACACGTTCCTCCTCCTATTTTCCCCAGGCTAAGAGAGGGTGACGGACCCAAGGTCATCCATCTGGTTTTAAATGACTAGGGTGGACCGTGAACTCATAAGTCTCTTGCTTTGTAGCCTGGTGCCTTACTCACTAGACCAAACTGGATATCTTATAAATGCATTAAATACATTGCATTAATGTAATGCATTAAATCCTCTGCTCGCAGCAGAATACCTTATGCCACCAGACTTGAAATTCTGGGCTTAGAAAACGTAGAACTATGTCGCCTTCGGCATGACCTAAGCATAGTTCATAAAATTATCTGCTACAACATCCTACCCAGGGGTGAAATGCTCCCGGTTCGCTCGTACCTGTCGGTCGCCATAGAGCTGGTCGCCAAGGTAGCGCGAGGCGCCGCCCACCCGCTTGGACGCCACCATTTGGTTTCTTTTACCCTCTGTGAATGCACAGAACACTTTCCACATGCGCAGAGGGTAAAAGAACACAAATGGTGGTGTCCGGGTGGCGTCCGGGTGGGTGGGCGGTGCCTCGCGCTACCTTGGTGACCGGTTCTACGGCGACTGACAGGTAAGAGCGAACCGGGAGTATTTCACCCCTGATTCTACCTGTCAACAACTACTTCAGCTTCAACCACAACAATACACGAGCACACAACAGATACAAACTCAAAGTGAACTGCTCCAAACTCGATTGCAGGAAATACGACTTCAGCAACAGAGTGACCAATGTCTGGAACTCACTACCTGACTCTGTGGTTTCATCCACAAATCCCCAAAACTTTACCCTTAAACTGTCTACCGTGGACCTCACCCCATTCCTAAGAGGTCAGTAAGGGGCGTGCATAAGCGCACCAGTGTGCTTACTGTCCCTGTCCAAATGTTCCCTTTTATTTGTACCCATCTTATGTATTCAAATAATGTTATACTTATGTATATTATCAAACACGTACTGGACAAAATAAATAAATAAATGAAAATAAATAAATAAATACATTGTATTGTATCTAATGTATGGTTCCCTCAAGTTTTTTGAGATAGCCCAGGCATCACCATTTAAAATACTACACACACACACACACACACACACAGAGAGAGAGAGAGAGAGAGAGAGAGAGAGAGAGAGAGAGAGAGAGAGAGGGAGAGAGAGGTAGAGAATGGTAGAATGCCCATGAATAATGTGAGGGGAGAGAGAATGCAGCCCCGAATTTAACTATACAGATCTCAAGAGATTCTGGAAGTATGTCTTTTGGTAGAAGATGACAAGTTGAGTTTGTTTGTGCTAATTTCTGAATGGCACAGGAAAGATACAAAAGATTTTAAACCCACGGTCCAAGTTAGATAAGGCACTTAAAATAAAACGGTCTAAAATAAATAGAAATTCTAGACTTCTGATGCAAATCAGTTCCTTGCTATGTTGTTGGTTTTTTTTTCAACATTCCACAAGAGTAGAAGCAGATAAGCCTTTTGGGTTGTGTTTTTTTTTTTTGGGGAGGCCAAGGGCTACAATAAGTGAAATAAGGATTCAACGTGTAGGGTTGACATTGAGCATGTGGGAAGGGGCAGGATTCCTTGTTAGGGAGGGGGGGATTTGAGATAGCTGGGATTCTGTAGCCAAAACAAAATACTTTCTCTTGGGAACCAAGGACATTCTCACACCTGGTCGGAGGAAGGCGGAGTGATCTCACCAGGCAACCAGACCACACTGTGATTGGACCATGTGACTAATTGTTTTGAGAAAGTGACACACTTTTACTTTTAATTAGGTGAAAACAGCGGGAACCTTCAGAGTCGGTTTTCCCCAGATACGTGCCAATATGCTATATCCAATAAAGCTATTCTTTGAAGAATCTACCTGCCTCGGAGTTTTGCTTTCTATGGGTCTATTACTTGGAACCCTGACATAGTGATTAACTTCAAATGTTGGGAGTTGCCATTCTTTGTTTTAGATTGGAACCAAAAATGAAAACAAGAGAAAGACTGTGCTGCTAGGACATGGTTTGAGTTGTGATATTGTGATAGCTTTAATTAAGGTTTATAGGAGAAAGAACAGCTGGAGTGTAAGACATAAAATCTGGTAACACACACTGTACTGAGCCATAATGTTTATTGTTTTCTTTACCAGTGGTAATTGAGGCTTAATGTGATACAGGGGTTCTTTGAGGTTCCTTGGGATATTCTTGATTTGATTTTTATCCTAGGCTGCTAACCCAGGCATGCATGGGTAAAGATAAGAATACAAGGGCAAATAAGCCAGAAATTAGCCTAGAAAGCCTTGATGATTGCTATCTTCTGCAAAAAACAACAACAGTGATTTAAATAAACCATGGCTTCACGTAGGAGCGCTCAGCTTTTTCTCCAAAACCAAAAGGCATCGTACAATTATGGATTTTCCAAGTCTGTTCAAGGAATTGTTGGTACAGATCATACTTGATGACAGAAATCTAGAAATGTATTATTTAGATCAGGGGTCTCCAACCTTGACAATTTTAAGACTTGTGGACTTCAATTCCCAGAATTCTGGGAGTTGGAGTCTACAAGTCTTAAAGTGTTAGACCTGCCAGCACTTAAACCTCTAAATAGAAATGATCCTTGGCACCATTTGTCGAGAAAGTTATAATTTTATTAGAAGACAAGTGTACCAAAGTGTATTACAAGACACATTAGAAGACAATTGTATTTACAAGTGTATTAGAAGACAAGTGCACCAAAACCCCTAAGTTCATCTTTTCACTCCCTTATCTGCCTCCCATTGCTGACACACACACCCCATGACCATTCGGGTTCAGCAAGATGTTTTCAAAATGGTCACTTCAAGCTTGGTTGGTATGTATCTGCATTCTTCTCCCAGCCAGGTGACCTTGAAGCATCATCTTGGGGAGATGCAGAAGTTACTTTCGCTTTCCCCCAAGCATTCCCCTTCCCATCCACTAGAGTTCATGGCAGACTGTCACCGCATGGTAGCGAAGCACACGAGCAAGTATAAGGTGGCAGTTGATATTGAAAGTTGCCAAGGTTGGAAACCTCTGTTTAGCTCATGCAGATGGGGGAAGGAGTTTGGTTTTAAAAAGTAACAGATCAATAAATTTATAAATCAGGCAATGCATAAAATTAATCCTCTATGTTTCCTGTTGCAGGTCATTGAGTGCATCACCCAAGGCCGAGTTCTGGAGAGGCCCCGGGTTTGCCCCAAGGAAATTTATGATATCATGCTGGGATGCTGGCAGAGAGAACCTCAGCAGAGGCTGAACATTAAGGAAATCTACAAGCTCCTTCATGCTCTGGGCAAAGCCACTCCAATCTACTTAGACATCCTCGGCTAGCAGCGACCAAGCTTCGAAGTTGTTGCTGTGTCTTTTTTCTCCCCACCCTACCTCTCCCTTGACCTCAAGCCAACATATTCATATAAACTCAAGTGCCTGCTATACATACAACACTGAAACAAACAAAACCGAAAGAGACAAGTTAAAGGGAAACGTGGAAAGCCTCAATCATATGTAAGGCAGTTGGGGCTATATACAGAGAGAGAAAGAGAAAGAGAGAGAGAGAGAGAGAGGGAGGGAGGGAGAGGGAAAGGGAGAGCTTTTGCTCCCGTGGCTGCTGCTATTAAAAATATAACATCCCAGAAGCGGAAGGAAAAAGTGAGAGAGATTGAAAGATTTCTACAGTATTTAACAGAACACGAGGGGGAAAAAACAATATTTAACTTAAGATATGGAACTGCAAATCCTACAGTGTCCTTTAGATTCCGGCTATTGGGTAGAGTTCAATTCATTTGGAAATATAGAATAACAACAACAAAAGAAAAGTTGACGAAAGCCTGCCTAATTGGGCACCAAACTGGCAATGGTCCTGTTATTCCAGGATGATTCTCCCCTGGAGTAACTTCCTTTTAAGAGATCTCATCTCCCATCATAATGCCACCAACCCCACCTTGCCCTTCTGGCTTTAACAATTCTGGAACCTCTGTTGTCTCCAGCGTATCTCATTCTACTCCAAGGTTTCTGATTCTCTCCTATGTGTAAATGTTTCAGTTTTGGAATATATACCATTCAGAAGGTTCACTTCACCTACAGGTCAAATGAAGCATCAGAGGAACGTCCACCTGGCTGCAAAGAAAAACAAGAATGGATCTAGTATCGTTTACCTGATCGTTTTCATATTTCCTTTCCTTTTCAAACGAGAGTCCTGGAAATGATCTCAAGGACCCAAACAAATGTCTGCAACAGCCATACACGAAGAACGTTTACGAAGTGGATAACTTGGAGACAAAATCCCAGAAATTCTCACTGGAATAAATCTAGATATGCAAAACACAGATACAGCTAGTACAACTATTCCATTGACAACTATTGACCCAGCTGTCAATTCCAACGAAGTGGCTTGAAAGCCATGATCTCAGTGGAGGTGGTTCCCCCTAATTTTTTCTTAATATGTATATACATATAAAAAAAATTCATGGTGATTTTTGCTGCACTTTCCCCCCTGCTTCTTGTAAAGAATATTTTACAGTTCTGATCTAATCCAACTTCTCATCAATCCTGTGTCGGGTAGGTAATCTGTCCCCATTCTGGACATGCTGGTGGTCTTAAAGGCAAGGAAAGAGAGAGGTATGTCTGAAGGCTCCACAGAGAGTTTATGATGAAGCACAAAGTAGAATCCAAATATTCTCTATGTTTACTTCCTCTACTGTGACCTGGGTCAATCTGTATCTCTTACCGCTTCAGTGAGGAATGGATGTTCTCCATGGTTGTAGCTTAGAATCCAGCTGAAATATTAACTGAAGGGGGCTGGGTCCCCTCTGATCAATCTATGATGATTCCTCCTATCCCACCCCCCCTCCATGTTTCTCTCCCTGCCCCCCATCCTTTCTGCCTTGGCTTGCCAACTGATTTTTACCCAATAAACTTACCAAAAAAGAAAACCCAGGGTTGGAATCTGTTCAGCAGCTAAAAAGGCATAAATAGCTGCACTTCCCCTCTACCTCTTCCTTTCTTGGTCAACATTCCTCTCACCTTAGCAACCTCCTGAAAAGACTGGTGCATCTTCTCTCAAGACACTGTGAATGGAGCTTCATAGTCACCTTAGCAGGAAAGTTGGGGAAGGAGGTAAGGAAGGGGCTTTGGCAAGCTGTAATGGACATTCTCATAGCTCCCCAAAAAGCAAATTTGGGATGAAAGGAGAGAATAATAATAATAAAAAGGGCCTCCCTGATCATGTTTTGTGGTGGGGTTGGAAGCTAATGGAGAGTGATCAAGTCATTGGTTTATGCAGTTGGAGATACATGAAATATCTTTGGTTTATTTTGCTCATGTCAAATGAGGAGGAGAGCCTTTCTTCTCAACGGCATTTGGCTGTGGTCAAGCTAACTTCTTAAGACAAGGCCCCCACAAGGACTAAATGAACAGTGGGAGGTTCAGGGTATCAAGGGGACTTTTTTTCCAGTCCACATTTGCTAAGTGAAATGAATACACTTTGCACTTTCTGGATGATGGGGCAGAACAGAACACCCCTATTCTTCTGATTCTGCACTTCTCTGGAATTTGCGATGCTATTCTTAACCCAAAACATGCGTGCAAAAGAGAAGGAAAGACAAAGCATGCGTTGGGGAAGGTTGTGTACAAAAATATGTATATCAGGGAAATAAAGCATACAAAATGAATATACTAGGGAATTTGCATATAAAAATGAATGCCTTTGGTGGGGGGGGAGGTTTACCTGCAGAAATGACATGGACTTCCGATGGAATGGACTTTCAAGGGAGTATGTGAAAAACAGAAAAGAAGAAAAAAAACATCTGATCTTTACATTCCTGAGTGAAATGTGTCCAAGAGAGAAAAGTACTGCCAGAAGAAACCTCTTCTCCAGCCTCTTGACGGAGCTATCTGGGTAGCTGACCCAATGTCTGTGCCTCAGTGGAGATTTAGATGTGGCTTAGAAGCTTGCACTCATAGTGATATTGAATGTTTTCTTGTGGAATGAGAGGGTTCAGGGCAAAGAGAGTGGGGGAGACCAATACAGAACAGAGGTTTGTCGAGTTAGAACCAAGGACCGCAAAAATTGGCTTAGGGTGGACTCACCACAAGTTGCAGCACCTAATTCACTTGGCTGATCTCCAAAATGTTAAGCACATTTGGATGAGAATAGTAATCGAATGGGAGATCACCAGGAAATGTTAGGGGTGTGTGTCCATGAAGTCACCAGGAACCGAGTTTGACCCCAGAGAGTCTTTATATCTACACTGCAGACAATACGTACATATTTAACAATCTATCCCTCTCTCTAGAGACTCATAATCACTGCATATCTAAGAAGTGGGTTGGGGAAGTGAGATTTCTTAATACGTTATTATTGCACTCTCACCAAAACACAGTTCTCAGGATTCTTTAGCAGAAGCTGCAACATTTTTTTAAAATCGTATTGAAATATCTAGGTTTGTAGCGAGTCAATGTCCTTAATACGTCTAATAGCTCTGACAGTAACGTTGAAGGCTTAGTCTCTCCCATGTGCACATTGAGAATGCATTTGGATATTACTTGTTCCTGGACCAAAGGGGATCTAAATGATGAACCCCATTATGTAATTATTTTGGAAATTAAAGTTACAAAAGGGTTGTGCACATCTGGGAGGAGACCAAGAAATCCTTGAGAGAAAAAATGTGCAATCTTCATTTCTCTTCCTTGCAGATTATTTTGTCTGCAGTATCTGTATGTTTGACCAGCTTTAATGAATGGAGTCATTGGCTGAATATGTGAAAAGCTTGAGTTTATGAAATATTCCAGGTCATCACCATTTTCTTCATTGTCATGATCATCACCATCAGCACCACTACCACCACACTACCAATTTCCATAATATTATGCAGAGCAAGAGATTAAACAGGCACAAATACCTAAGAATCCTGCAGTCTCAAATTTGAGAAGGAAGGAAGGAAGGAAGGAAGGAAGGAAGGAAGGAAGGAAGGAAGGAAGGAAGGGGTGGCGAAGAAGAAGGAGGAGAAGAAGAAAAGAAGAAGAAGGAGGAGGAGGAGGAGGAGGAGGAGGAGGTAACAATGAACAGATGGACTTTGCATTCATTTGGCATTGTTATGAAAAATTGTATCAAATTGGGAAAAAATCAAAAATATGTTTAGGCTTTACCCTTTGCTATGCTCTTATAAGGATATATGAAGATCATTTTGTGGGCATCCGAAACAAAGATGTGCAATTTATGCAACCTGTTGGACCTTAAATAAGGTCCTTTGTTGAGTCTTCTGTCTGACTTGTCTTGCTCTTTGGGAGATAGGAGGAAGTGGGGAAAGGAACGTCTTCTTCATATCTGGGAGGTAATATAGCCTCGGTCTAAGTCATGTCTAGAGGAGTTAATGGTGGAGTGGTGGGAAAGACAATTGATAGACAACACATTAGGACTGAATTCAGCTCTCCACCTTTAAACTAAGGTCTACATTGAGGGGGGGGGGAACAATTGTTCTGGCTTGGAGAACCACTTGGAGCTGTAACCCATTCATTTTTTTCATGAACATATTTATACACCTATGAACACATGCATTCTAAGGATCATCGTGGAACATGATGAAGTTGAAGTCCCTCTTTGCCTCTAAGGTTCCCTATCACAATGTTCTTTCTTGGGTGCTATTAGTAGCGATGAAACTGTAAATTTGATAAAGAGTTACTGATAAGGATAAAGTTAGAGCATCTCCCCTGGCACAGACCGTCACATTGATCAAGATTGCTGTTTCTTAGCAGCTAATGGCAGTGGACAAAGAACAATCTTGATAAAGGTTCATTGGGGAAAAGGACTGGGTTAAACGTCTCTTCTCTGCTTGCCTCTCTTCACCAGTCATCTTTCCCAGAAAGGATGTTTTCTTGCTGTTAACAGTTTTGAGGAGGTTTGTCGCCTGCTCGATAGATGAGATTAGCTGTTTGGCAAGAAAAATGGGTGGGGCTCCCTAGAGTAGGGTTAGTGCACACTTTCCTGAAGTCACCCTCTCTCCAAAACTTCTATACATTCCCCATCTGTTGTCCTCCTCTTTTAAAAAAAAAAATTTCAATTCCACTATTACGCCATCTGTCATCACTTGTCTGCAGTTTTATTTCAAATTGGAACAGTCCACCTTCCAATACTGCTTGGGATGTAAAGGTTATAATATGTGCAACGCATGAAATGGAAATGACAGCAACATATTTTGGATGTGTGGGAGGCAAAAGGCAGTGTCTGAAAAGTTTTGTTATTAAAAGAAAAAGTGAAGCCAAATGGGAGGAAGGCCAATTCTGTCTTGGGAGAAAAGGAGCTCCGAAGATGGAAATTACCTTATCTGGGGTTAATACAATTTATTTTTATTTATTTTATTTATTTATTTTGTCAAACACGTACAAGATAGCAGGTATAGGTATAAACATAAACATAATCAAAGTGAATGCAGATAGATGAGGACAATAGGACAGTAGGACAGGGACGGTAGGCACGCTGGTGCGCTTATGCACGCCCCTTACAGACCTCTTAGGAATGGGGTGAGGTCGACAGTAGACAGTCTAAGGTTAAAGTTTTTGGGGTTTGGGGAAGAAACCACAGAGTCAGGTAGTGAATTCCAGGCATTGATCACTCTGTTGCTGAAGTCGTATTTTCTGCAGTCGAGTTTGGAGCGGTTTACATTAAGTTTGTATCTATTGTGTGCTCGTGTATTGTTGTGGATTGTATTAATGTCCGATATGCAGTGCGGGTTCCAGACAGGTGAGCTGTATTCGAGAATTGGTCTAGCGAACGTTTTGTATGCTCTAGTTAGCAGTGTAATGTTGCCAGAGAAGAAGCTACGCAGGATTAAGTTGACTACTCTTGGTGTATGGTGGGATTCAGCCAGTTCGCACCTATTCGGGAGAACCGGTTGTTAACTTTCTAAGCAGTTCAGAGAACCGGTTGTTGGAAGAAATCTTATTTTGTTTTTTTCCACTTTACAGGGCTAATCCTGTAAGGAAGGCAGGAAGGAAACATTCTGGTGTGGTTTCTAGCCTAATCTTTATTGCCCTGCTTACAGAAACTGCCTCTCCGGTTAACTCTTATTACATTGTAACAGCTAAGGCGAAGCGCCCATCGACGTGAGTGATGTTGAGTTGGCCACACCCACATGGTCACATGACCACCGAGCCACGCCTAGGTAATTAGGGCAGAGAACCGGTTGTTAAATTATTTGAATCCCACCACTGCTAATATGACCACAAATAACAAAAGCAAGCATAACTTCCCCATGAGTGCTTCTTTTGAAGAAAGAATTGTTAAGGATTCCATGCCACCGCCCACTAGCATATGTCTTATATTTCATATAATTTATAAAATCATAGTTAGTGGGAAGAAGATTTATGGAAGGGTGGTGGTTGTTGTTGTTTTGTTTGTTTGTTTGTTTTTTGAGAACTCTCCAAAGTGGCTTAATTTATCTTAATCACAGCAAAGTTTCTAACCATTTTCTCACCGCCAACATCACCCCTCAACTAAGGTGTTTAAGCACTGCTTGGAGAAGTTTAGGGCCGCAGTGAAACGTGTATAAATTTCTGGGAAAGCAAACAGTAGGGATCTCAGCCGGAGTATCAAAAGGTGGTCTGTGACTCCCAGAGCTTACATGATGAGCCAAGATCTGAGTAAGCAGAAAACTTCACCATCCCCTGAATGAGTTTTACTTGATATTCTGCCATTTGGCAGTTCCAGAAGCCTTGCAAATTCGACTAACCCACATCTCTCAAGAATAAGTGGATTTTCGGCAGAGTTCCTTTTCTTGTTCTTAGATGCAACCCAGATTTTTGTCATTTCCTCTGCCTTTCCCCTTCACGGTGTGCTGCTGGAAAAAAAAGGAAGAAGAATGTCAGTTGCTAAAGAATTACTCTTTAGAATTGACATAATTTTACAGCATTTACAGAAGTTGTGGGTGCTCCATCACTGGAGGCTTTGAAAAAGAGACCGGACAACCATTTATCTGAAATGGTATAGGGTCTTCCTGATCGAGCAGGAAGTTGGATTAGAAGACCTCCAGGGTCCCTTCCAACTCTATTGTTCTACGTTCTATGTTTTAAGAGAGAAAATTGGGATCTAGTCTCAGAGCAAGAATTCCAAATACATATCAATTTGGAAACCTCAGTGCCATCTCCCGTAGGTTCTTCAGGCAGTTCAGAGTGATGCAGATTCCCATTAACCTCTTTGCCTATTAAGAGATAGTGGGACAAACTGTAAGCATCTCCATTCTTAGCATCCCTGATCCAGATGTCTGATTCCTTTGCAGAAGGGAAAGAATTAATCATTGAGTTGAGACAAAATTAAATCTAGCTCCACTGGGATCTTGAATGGTTGGACCCTGGTGTACATAGACACACATACTATACGTATGATGTGTCCCTTCCTTCTTTCAGAGTCAATAAGACACCAGCCAAAAATTTCACTCACACCCACTGAAGGCTACACTAGCCTTCCATCCAGATCTACTGAGTCTGCAATTCCATATACAGTAGAACCTCTGGTCACAACCATAATTCGTTCCATAACTTTGGTCGCAACCCAATTTGATCGTGACCCGAACTTAATTTTGGAAATTTGGTGCTTACACAAAAAAAAATAAAATTAAATTTAAAAAAATGGCGCGCAAAGGGGAAATCGGCCGCGGAAAAAAAAAGTGAATTTTTTAGTCGGAACCCAATTTGGTCGTGGTCAGAAGCGTTCATGACCAGAGGTTCTACTGTATTCTCAGCTAGCATTGGGAGAAGATGGGACTGGGATTTATTTTAAGACACCGTAAATAGGTTACACTTATAGAGACGTTAACACAGTGCCTCCCAACCTTTTGGGCACCAGGGACCGGTTCCGTGGAGAGAGAGAGGTTTTTCCACGGACTGGAGGGGCTGTGGTTTTGCATGCTGCCTGCATCCCGTGGATGGGGCTTCACTTGTTTGCGTGGCCCGGTTTCTGGCATGCCGTGGCCCAGTGCCGGTCCACGGACCGGGGGTTGGGGACCCCTGCTTTAACATACCTATTTTACTCTTTATGGTGTTTTTTTTTTTAAAAAAACCACTATGAAAATGTAATGCAGAAGATCTGCAATTTTCAAGAGTGTGCAACAAAGACCCCACTTTGCTCCTCGCTGTATTTAAGTATCGGTCATGGCGGAACCACTTTTTGGATGTTCTGCTGGGATGGTAGAACTTCTACCAAATTCCATCATCTCGTGCTTGTTGTGTTGCAGCCCAAGAAAGCTTTGAAATGCCCATTTGCTCCATAGCAAAGCACCAAGTCTCAGCAAGAAGGCGGATGGGCAGGAGAGAACCCATGAGAGCAAACATGCCATTAGCCTCCGCACAGTGGTGTTCAACGGAGTTTCTCATGAATCCTGAGTTAACATGAAAGGGGAGAAAGGCTAGAAGTGGAGGCAGCAATCAAAGAGGAGGAGATTTCATTCTGGGAGGAAAACAGAAGAGGAAAGGCAGGGCACAAATGTCAGCTTTTCTGGCACAAAGTACAAACTGCAGTAATACACTCTGAGTGATTTGGATTGTTTAAAGGCGAGATTCTGGACAAGTGTTAGCAGAAAACAAACAAAGCTATCAACACACTCCTCCCAATATCTATCTATCCCTCCCTCCCTGCTTCCTTTCCTTCCTTTCCTTCCTCTCTCCCCTCCCCTCCCCTCCCCTCTTCCCCCTAGCCAATGGGGGTAGGGAAGAGAAACCTTGCTGAATTCCATTCCATTCCATTCCATTCCCTTCCTCTCTCCCCTTCCCTGTCCCCCCCCTCCGCCCCTCCTCCTCCTTCTCTCTCTCTCTCTCTTTTTTTTTTCTTCCTCCCTTCCCCTTTCCCCCCTTGTCTGTGGTTGCACTTGTCCTATTGCCAGTTGCAGAAAACAAGCAAACAAACCCTCACAACTCATAAATTCCAGGCATGAGAAAAGAGCAAGAGAGGTCCTCAGTATTAAATGCAGGGTGCTATCAAATGAATGTACTTGCTATTTCTTTATGTTTGGTCTCATCAGCAGTTAAGGGTAGATTTACTGCAGCTAGTTTTCTGTTTGTTTTGTTTTTAGTAAAATGACATTTACATCTTGTTCTGTTCTGGGCATGGGGACGATGTCTTGTGCCTGAAGTAGATTGCCACCTTTGTGCTGATAGTTAAAATCTGTTGAATCTGAGATACATTACATGCCACTGCATCCGTGATCCTCTGAACCACCAACCAGCCAGCCACATAGTTGTGTTTGTTCATGTGTCAGCTAATCATTTCATTTGCTGGGCAAACCACATGGTATAATCCAGTAAGCCAGAGTTAAGCTAACCATGGCAAACAAGTCATGCCAGCACAGGGACAAAATATGAGTTGGTGGCTGAGAACGCGTTGAAGGCAGAGCTTCTGAAATTGGCTTTCCATGATTATTTGATTTCTTGGATCAGATGGACACTGCTCGCAGCCCAACGAATCAGGAATTGTAGCTTATCCACAGGACTTTCTTTGTGGTGCTGCTTTCTGTATGTGTCAGGCAAATTGAAACAATTCTTCTACAGTGCCCTTGAATTTGTAAATGTTCTTTCAGTCTTCTCCATCCAACAGAGATCTGTTTTCCTGACAGAAGAAGTTGCAGTCTTGCTGCCTCCTGTTTCCATAACGTCTGACAAATGCAGGGCTAGAAAACACACAGCAGAGAACAATTTCGTGTTACCTCTGGGAGTCAGGCTGGGTTATCGAATAGATCATTCTCATCTCTGCCATCTTCGCCACCCTGTTGGCCCCAATTTCAAAGCCTTCTTTGTCCAATCAGACATTCATCCCACTGTTCTTCATTCCTCTCACTTTTTTTCAAGAACTTTTGCCCGGGGAAGGAGACTGGAGAAGCACAAAAAGCATCTGACTCAAAAAGGGCGATCCCAGCCTGAGACAAATAAGATTTTCTGATAGAGTCCATTCTGCCAAGCATTACCAAGCGCATTACAGGTAATCCTCAACTTACAACTACAACGGAACCCAAAATTGTTGTTGTTAAGCGAGACATTTAAGTGAGCTTTGCCCCATTTTACAGCCTTTCTTGCCACAGTTGTTAAGTGAATCCCTGCAGTTGATCAGTTAGTAATTGACTTTGACCCCATTGACTTTAGAATAGAATAGAATAACAGAGTTGGAAGGGACCTTGGAGGTCTTCTAGTCCAACCCCCTGCTTAGGCAGGAAACCCTACACCACTTCAGACAAATGGTTATCCAACATCTTCTTTANTAAGTTAGTAACTGGGTTGTTAAACGAATCTGGCTTCCCCATTCACTTTGCTTGTCAGAAGGTCGCAAAAGCAGATCACGTGACCCCAGGACACTGTCATAAATATGAACCAGTTGCCAAGCATCTGAATTTTGATGAAATTTTTCCTTAGTTCTAAGTTGCTTCTCTCTTTTATTAGTTTCCATCCATTGCTTCTTGTTCTACCCTCAGGTGCTTTGGAGAATAGCTTGACTCCCTCTTCTTTGTGGCAACCCCTGAGATATTGGAACACTGCTATCATATTCTCCCCTAGTCCTTCTTTTCATTAAACTAGACATACCCAGTTCCTGCAACCGTTCTTCATATGTTTTAGCCTCCAGTCCCCTAATCATCTTTGTTGCTCTTCTCTGCACTCTTTCTAGAGTCTCAACATCCTTTTTACATCGTGGCGACCAAAACTGAATGCAGTATTCCAAGTGTGGCCTTACCAAGGCATTATAAAGTGGTATTAACACTTCA
>QLTV01001116.1:1424594-1444639 GCA_003457575.1 Thermophis baileyi
CGTGATCTTGATTCTATCCCTCGCTTTATGCAGCCTAGAACTGTGTTGGCTGGTTTGGCAGCTGCTGCACACTGCTGGCTCATATTTAAATGGTTGTCCACTAGAACTCCAAGGTCCCTCTCACTTTGCTTGTCAGAAGGTCGCAAAAGCAGATCACGTGACCCCAGGACACTGTCATAAATATGAACCAGTTGCCAAGCATCTGAATTTTGATCACATGATCATGGGGATGCTGCAAAGGTGGTAACTGTGTAAAACGGTCATAAGTCACATTTTTCAGTGCTGTTGTAACTTTGAATGGTCCCCAAAGAAAGTGTTGTAAATTGAGGACTATATCTGTAATCTGCAGCCTGAGCAGAAAATCTGCAGAAGGATGGAGGTTTGTCGTTGTTTCGTGCGTTTCCACAAACTGTGCTCAAGTGCTGGAGCTTTCACTGGGCTGTGTGATTAAAGGAAAGTGTGTGTGGGTATGTGTGTGTGTCTGCATGTGTTTAAGGGTGTACTTGAACCTGCACGTCCTTTTTCCATTACAAAACTTTTTCATGACATGTACAAAGCTAGTACATCACTGCTTATGTACAACTACTACTTCAGTTGAGGTTACTGACATGTGTACATATAACTTGCGTCTATACTCCGTGCTGAAGTTGTGAATGCAGTCGTTTGGAGGGTTCACAAACTTCACATAATACATTGATGCACCAGCTGATCAGATAGGCTAATTTGCATAAAAATGAATGAAAAGAAATCAACAACTGAGGTTAAAAAAAAAAAGAACTGTATCTATATATTCTATGCCTAACTGAACTCTGAAGTGGTATGACATGATAAAAGCATCTCCATCTTTAACAGTTAATAACAGAGTTGGAAGGGACCTTGGAGAACTTCTAGTCCAACCCCCTTTAATTACAGTATGCATTTTGCCAAGGATCTTTGGATCCTAGTGAAATGACTGGGGAACTTGGTGAATTCCTCCTCAATTTCTCCTCAAGAAATCATGTCATTGGATTATTCCCCAAAAGCTCTGCTTGTTTGTTTTCCCCCCCCCCTTCTGGCATGGCTAAGAATTAGGACTTTTCCCTCTGCATCCATATACTGTATGTACGTGCAATCAGAGTTATGCATATATAACTATGATCTGAAAAACAGAAGGCTAGATAAGAGCATGTATACAAACTCTTTCACTAAGGCATCTATGTTCTAACTAAACAGCTAAGCCTAAAACTGCAAGCGTCTGACAAGATACATTCAGTTAATTTCATTCGTACATTCATGGATTTTGAGTTGCGTTATCGTGTTGCAGACATTTTTGGAAAGTTCTTAAGAACTTTTGGGAGTGAGAATTGTCCATCTCTGCTGTTAATTGAAGCATTACCCATCTATAGTCAAATAGGTTGTAATTAGTTTGGGATCCTACAGGGATCCCAGGGGTGGGTTGTGAATCCTTTTGCTGCCAGTTCGCTCAGGGTCGCGCATGCGCAGAAGCAAAATCCAAGATGGCGGTGCCCACGGAGACACCGACAGATCCGGCTCCGTGATGTCATCGGCGAGTTACTAACGGTTCTAAAGAACCGGATAGAACCGGTAAGAACCCACGTCTGTTCTATCCATGTCTCTATGTTGCTTGTCATTCTGGATAGATTAGTTCCAAACAGATATCTTCAGCATCCACATTCTTAAATCTAAATTGAATGATTTCTATTCCCTTCTGGGAACATCCCCTTCTGTATTTTTTTTCCTCACTACATCCTAGATCACTGTATTTTTTTTCTCCGTTGTTTTTTTTGAAGTCAGTGGACCAGTAAATGGAAGTATGTAGAAGATCAAAAATGCTGGAATAGTTTTTGACATTTCAGTTGTATTTCCTTGGGTGAAATCCTATCAGTCTACCTGATTATTCAAATACAAAATCATACTTTAGACAAACCACTCTACTTGATTAAGAGCCATCAAATTGATGTTACAATTATATAGACAATTAGCACATAAATAGACCTTCTTCAAGATGATCTGTCCCAAATTTGGCCCTTCAGATTCTTTAACATGAACCCATTATCACAACTGCTGATTATCTTCTTCCCTTTCCTTCCACCTTCCACAGAATTGTAGACTTATTGAAAGTGCTAGATCTTAGCGTAATGTATAATTTGAGCTTGATCATTTATGCTCCAAGTGAAAACTCTGGTATGATTTATTTTATCGTCAATTTGTTTGTTTTCTTGGTTATCTGTGGCCTTCTTAGGAATTTACTCAAACCCCAACCTTCTTCAAACAGGTCAATTATTTTTATCCTGCTTCCTTGATTTTAATTTAAATTTCTCCAAGTCTAATTTTCACTTCCCTGGAATCTTATGGGCAAACTGTTGTGTGTAAAGTTTTGATCTTTGTAGGTATACACAGATCTAAACAGCTTCTCCATGACCTTTGTTGCTATCCTACCATGTGCTAGTCTTTAGCATATTTCTTGTCGGATGGTTCCTTTACTGTTGGTGATTGATCTTAAAAGACGGAAGCTGTCTACCACTTTAGAATCTTCACTGTCATTTCTAAGGCTGCTTTCTGTACCAGTTGTCATGAGTTTAGTCTTCTTTCATTTTTTCATGCATTCCCTTACTAGGACTTTGAGATCATTTGTATTTTGACCTAGCATCGTTCTGTTATCAGCATGGAACAGGTTACTGACATTCTTCCTCCAATTTTAAAGCCGTGTTCATCTTCCAATTTAGCCTCCCTCAATTTATATTCAGCATATAGGTTAAATAAATAAGGTGATAATATACAATCTTATTACATTTCTTTAGAAACTTGGAGCCAGTCTGTTCTATCTGAAAAGTACTGTGTATAGGTTTCTCATAAGGCAATGCAATGTTCTGCATCTCCATGTTCCTATGATATACTGGGCCAGCCCTTCTCTCTTAGCCTAGCCTACATCACAGGGTTGTTGTTGTGGGAAAAATAGGAGGAGGAAGAAGTGTTGGTTATGTTCGCCTCCTTGACTTATTTGTAAAAATAATAAAGGTGAAATACAAATAAATAATATAAAAATAATAATACACCATAGCTTGACAAGGTTTGTGCAATCAAAGGTTTTTTCTTTTATCAATTAAACACATAATCATTTCTTTTTCATACCCTCTTCCTTTCTCATTTATCCACCATGCAACAGTAACAATGTCTCTTGCTCCATGGCTTTTTTTATAATCCGGCTTGACTATCTGGTATCTCTGTTGCATGATCTTAAACATTGTTTGCTGACATATGAAATTAAGGCTATTGTTCAATAATTTGGACACTCTGTTAAGACTGCTTCATGTCTATGGAGAGTCTCAATCATCCAGCTCATGGTTGTCCCAAAAGTGCTTTTACCAAAAGGCAACTGGGCTTTCTTGGGGGGGGGGGTTTCTTTGAAAACACAAGGAAAATGTTCTCAAAGAAAAAAAAACCCAGAAAGTCCAGTTGCCTTTTGGTTAAAAGCACCTTTAGGTCTCCTTTCGTTAGTATTGGCTAACTAGACCCTACTGCTCGCCCCTAAAAATGGCAGCCAGATATAACATCCATCCATCCATCCATCCATACATACATACATACATACATACTGTACATACATACTGTACATACGTAAAACTAGCTCCAATGTTGAATTTATAGATAAAGCTATTGCTTGCTTCTTCTTATTCACTGTCTCTTTCACATCCCCATTCAGGGCGTCACTGTGCCCCACTATCAAACTTTTCAAACAAAGCCCAAGGTCTTAATAAGAGGTGCATCTCTAGACCACAAACAGTTTGGACTTAAAACTATGAGAAAATTGCTGCTGAATGAATTCACACACACAAAGCAGAACCGCTTTCCTTTCCTGCAGTCTGGATGGAAATGCCTGTTCTATTAAGACTTCAGAAGGCGCACTAGCCTGGAGTAAAATCACAACTGTCAGGCAGCGTTGACATCTAGATTAACCCCTGTGCACTCAACGTTATAACAAAGCTCATTGAGATACTGGGGAAATGAGCAGGAAACGATCCCTTATAGATCCCACCTGGAGCAAGGGCAGCTCCCTCTTTTATCCCCTCCAGGATGAAAGGCTGTCGTAAGTCACCCCTGGGACGTGCAGAGTGGACCTTATCAACACAGGTTTTGCTGAGCAAGGCTCTTTGCTCCACCAAAGGCAAGACTTTCCTCCTGCTCCTTTATTATGTATTTAATTCCCTCTCCTAATCCCCTTAAGGTGTTTTTATGTCATAGAAATGAAATACTCTTTGCTGATGGCAAAGGCTTCTGCTTGTTTATCTATCGAGAATCCAAATGGCCCCTCTGAAAAAGAGCAAGTCAGCTACAGGATTGGCTACTTAGTTGACTCTCTTGAGTAGCTGTGGATGACTTGGTCTCCAAAACCTGAAGCTTGCATAAAACCTGCTAATTTAATTCCGGTGACCTGGCAGCCTTCCTCACATCACATTACATGCTACACACCTGTAGTTTTGGGATGGAGCTATGTTTTATTTCGTGCATGCATGCTGTCATACGGGAGTAATGGAACACACAATAGCCTTTCATTCAAAACAACTGTTTATGATTTATCTCATTAGTTTATAATATAAAATACAAAAGTACAAAAGCAAATAATAGGGAAAAATAGGGGAGGGAAAAGGGAAGAGAAACGTGTAGAAAAGAAGGGAAAAAGAAAGAAAAGGCATTGCCTTCCCATTTCCTTTGGTGCAGTAGAATAAAATAGTAACGTCAAACCTCAGCTTTTTACTTTTACATAATAGTATAAACTAGCCATTTCTATGACAGATCTATTTCCGTAGTAAAATCCAAAGCCAAAGTTTCATTCCCCCCCCACCTCAAGCACAAAGCCCAGAAGCGGTTTCCAAGTAAAAACAAAAGCTAATGATTTCTCTAAGCCAGATTTCAATCATTATAATTTAGCCCAAAGACATTATGGTCAGGACTCTGCTTTGATTTTTGAAATGTGTGCTTCCCAAGAGAAACTTTTGAAATGTCACTCATCTTACCCATGATAAGAAAATGTATCAGCTTTAACCTTCTGAGTTGAAGTTTTCACACCATTTTTCAAAGGTGGATGTTTTCTCCTAACCAGAATGATTCCTGATTAATCAGGAAGTAGATTAAGAAGAGCCAAGGTGGCGCAGTGGTTAGAGTGCAGCACTGCAGGCTACTTCAGCTGACTGCTAGCTGCAGTTCGGCGGTTCAAATCTCACCGGCTCAAGGTTGACTCAGCCTTCCATCCTTCCGAGGTGGGTAAAATGAGGACCCAGATTGTTGGGGGCAATATGCTGACTCTGTGAACCGCTTAGAGAGGGCTATAAAGCACTATGAAGCGGTATATAAGTCTAAGTGCTATTGCTATTGCTATAGATGGTAAATATATTGATGGTGTGATGTTGCATAATCAATCAGATGTATCTAGATGCTGTAGGATTTACTTTCTCAGACGATCAACTGGAGATCCTAGATAGTGAACAAAATTATTCAGCCCAGTCTCTCCTGAATCATATTGTTTGTCCTTTTTTAAATAGTCCTTGAAAATCTGTCAGTAAAGGAAATCTGTTTTTCTCCTAGTGAAAAGCACCTCTTTCCTTTTCACTTAGTCATCCTTGATACCGCCAGTTGTTAGAACTGACCAACATCTAGTGCTCTTACAGCCACTTCATTTCCCTACACATATAATGCTGATGTTCTCGAGACTGCTGCTTGTTCAGAAAAGTATCTTAAACGATAATATATGACTGATGCATCAGAAATTAATCTTTACCTTGTCATTTGTCAGATTTCTTCCACTAATCTTTTTTGAATGGAGCGTTTGAGATATTCTGTTAAAACAAGGTATGTTATGCCTGTTTCTGTAAGCCATATGCCATGGTTCACAAATCACATATTGGGATCTAGGACAACTTGCCACGGCCAACTTGCCACAGCCAACACGTCGCAGAGCAATTCAACTGCATTAATCATTCAGGCACTTTTATTATTAGTGACCACATTTTCATTGAAATTATTGTAATGCTTGTATTTCTGGATTAACTTTATTTTATTGTTGTTGGCTACAGTTCCATTGAAATTAATTTAACGTTTGTATTTGTTGAATTGTCCCGCAGCAACGTGTCTCATGGTGAGTTGGCCAAGGCGAGTTGTCCCATTCCGCACATATTGGGCTAAGCCATTACAACATAGTCTGAATGCAGAATTCTGTATGAACCGAGATGTATAATCGATCCAAAGCTGATTTCTCAAAGCCTCAAAATTTAATAAATATTCACACACAAATATTGAAATCATACTCTTATTATTATACTTGTATGCCATTTTTTTTTCAATATGAAAAGAGAAACTTTTAATCTCTGATTTCTTTGGGGGAAGGGGGGGGGCAGTCATTTCCAGAGTGAGAACCCTGGAAGACTGGAGAAGTCTTGTAAAAAAATATGAAGCTTAAAGTTAAAGAATATCAAGCTGACATGTTTATTAATAATGGATGCTGCTACCAAGCAGAATTCATCCTCTTCTGTAGATGAAGGATGTGGCAAATTCTGTGTGATGTACAGTATGGTGCTCTGTTTTCTAACAGCTATGATGGGACAATGTGAAGGAATGACTGGAGTGGTTGGCTGGCCTTATTATCTTCTGATTCCTGAGATGGTTGCTTCAGCCTGCTTTATCCCTTGTTGCAAAATTGCAATTTTCAAAGTTGGATATGACAGTTTGTCTTGTCTATGGAGATTCTCAGTCATCCATATCATGGTTGTCCCAAAAGTGCTTTTCAAGAGGCAACTAGACTTTCTTGTTTTTGTTTGAAGATGTTTCGCTTCCCATCCAAGAAGCTTCTTCAGCTCTGACTGGATGGTGAGGAATGGAAGGATTTATACTCCTTGCAGACATCTGGTCATTTGCATTCTTTTAGAGAGTTGTTGAGGTCACTTGGAGGCTTATCTGTGCCCTCAGGGTCACGGGAATAGTTCAAATGAGTGTGGAACCTTCTTGGAACTGTTGAAAGGACTGTGTTGTAGACTGGAGATAGACAATGTTGTATCCCTCCCCCCTCTGTTGAGAGAGGGCTGTTCAATTTTTACATAGATGGCCTCTTTGACCCCTCTTTCAAACTAGCGGTCCTCTCTGTCCGAAATGTAGACTTTGCTGTCTTCAAAAGAGTGGCCTTTGTATTTTAAATGGAGATGGACTGCTGAATCTTGTCCTGATGGGTTTTTTCTCCTATGTTGTGCCACACGTTTATGAAGTGGTTGTTTTGTTTCCCCAATGTATAGATCTGCACGTCTCACTGCATTGTACTGCGTATACCACATCGTTCAGTTTGTATCTGGGTGTTTTATCCTTGGGGTAGATAAGCTTCTGCCTTAGTGTATTCCTGGGTTTAAAAGTTTGTCTTAAATGCAGGTAATAGGACTTGAAATAATGCATGCTGTGATCGAGCAGGGCAAGAAGACCGAACTAGCTTAGAAAAATGTTTCCTGATAAAACAAGCCAGATATGTTACTTGATAAAGTCTGATACATTTATTTATTTTTAAAATAATTAATGCTTGGTTTTTCTGTGATCTTTTCCATGAAGTATTTCCACTATTATTTCTATTGATTGTTTTGTTTTGTTTTTTCATTCTCCATTATCAACAGGAAACTCTGTTAATCCTAGTTCATTTTATTTACTGTATTTTATTTTGTTTATTGGACGATGCACAGTATCTTTCCTCCTATATTGAGGTATAATCAGATTACATTGCTTTCATATTGTTTTCATTCCAACATCTGTTGTTGAGATCCAAGGGCTCTGTAATGTATTCTAATTCCTTTGCAGAGTTTTTGCTGCATTTTTAAATCCCCTCTGAATTTTCAGATGCTTGCTTGTACTGAAGTCGATCTAGTTCTCCATAAACTGAATGTTTCTCTCGGTCTTCATCTTTTCTTTCTTCTTAAATAATTCTTTCCCACTTAAGCTGCTGTTTTATTCATTCTTTCCCCTTGCCGTTCTTAGCAGTGACAAGTGTTGGATGTGGTATTTATACATTGGCTTTTCACCTTCCTTCAATGCTTGCCAAGAGTAGTGTGTGTGTGTGTGTGTGTGTGTGCGTGCGCGCTTTTTGTCTTACCCTTTCCATCCTGCTGTGTTACTTTGGTCTCATGCATCTTTCAGTTTCCTTGACATCTTTATCTAAAGGATATTTTAACATCTAAATAAACGAAAGGCAGATGTTACAAATTATATATTCTTTTCTTGAACCATTTTTTATATAAAAATAATACAGTGTACAATATACAAAATCAACTATGGCATTCACATTTTTTAAAAATTCCATATCTTTTTAGGGATTTGCAGTTGATCCAAATCAACTGCAACTGTCGAATTAATGTCAATATTTGATCTGATTTGTGTCAGGCCTGGGAACCATCTTGGACATTGGATCTTCAGGCCTGCCACATTTAGTGCTGTGGGAAACTGGGAGGGGGGAATTGCATGAGGAGATATATAGTCAAAATAATATTCCTTTCTCCGAGAGTCAAGGCCACTCTGCCCTGCACCTGGAGGGGTGTGACTGGGGAGCATCTCCAATTGGGACGGTGCATTGATTGGACCATGTGATGGACATGTGGGTGCTGGGGCAGGGACTTGGACTTTCTTTTGGGTGGGGAAAACCCGGAAGCTTTCAGATTCGGGTTTTCCCAGATGTACCAATATGACATCTCTAATAAAGTGGAGCTTTGAGGAATGCCTAGCCTCGGAGTCTTCTTTCGTTGGGGGTATTACTTGGAACCCTGACAATTTGACAGTTTCAATTGATTTAGAAAACTGAATCAATTTGATTCAGTGCTTCAAATCAGAATGACAACTTGTGTCAGCTTCATCCAACAATTCAATCTGAATCATCTATCAGGTTCAGAAAGTCAATTCAATTCAGAGAATCAAATCAAATTGCTTTTAAAGCAAATCAAGTGTTTTCACTGTTCTTCTAAATAGTGTAAACAACCTTTCTAATCTACTCTCCATTGTGGATGCTTACAATCTCCCAGCCAATCTACTTGACAATATTTTTACTAGGGGGGAAACATGGAGTGATATATAGTTTTTCCTGGAGAAAGGTTGGGACATAAATCATAAAAAAAATTAAAAGGTAGATAGAAATACAGAAAAGCAAGCATTTTCATGTGTTAGAAGTTCATTAGATCAGTAGCTGAAGTTACTACATAAATGTCTGCATGTCCATTTTCAAGATAGTTTCCTTTGTTTTTGGCAATGCAGCAAATTTAAGAAAATAAATAGAAAACTTGTTTATTCTATGTGTGAATACAAATGTGCAAGATACCATGAGGAATGAACTGGAAATAGTCACACCATCTTTAAATAAAAGGAGTATCCAAGCACTTCCCTATTTTAGCAAAATAACCACACTACTAGCTTTTTACCAATCTGAATTATATAACAGAGCCTTTAATGCCATATTGTTGTATCCTTCAGAACACCCCATACTATCTGCCAAAAGTTGACAATGAAATGGCCAATATTTGGTAACACATATTAACTACTATGCTGACGTTTTTAAAAGTCATACATACATACCCATCCAGCTGAACAGTGTTTAAAATAGATATCACTGTAGCATCTTCTTCCATGAAGGAAAACCAACCATTTCTCTGAGATCATGGAGGTGTGGAAAATCAAATAAGTTCACAGGGAGTGTCCCTAGAGCATGGTGAATCTCCCACATATCAACTCAACAGATGACTAAGGTCAGTAAAGGTATTTGTAGGGAAATAAAAATGACCATTTTTGCTTGGATAACCTGTTTGTACCCACCTATACTCAACAAATGTTGAGGATTTCTGTATTCATAGTGGGTAAATTTCCAGCACCAGAGAGAGTTAATTCCAGGCAGCATTATTTGGAGTGTGGAAGTAGGGGAAGTGTCATTGTTTTTTTGGGGGAAGAAGATGACTACAATTGAAATAAATACTAATAGAAACAGGCTGTTATGCCCCTTCTTGGAGTAATGGTTGAGTCTGTGTGTGTGTGTGTGTGTGTGTGTGTGTGTGTGTGTGTGAGACAAGTTCGTTCCAATCTAAGGTTCCAAGTAGAGCATGCTCCTGGTGACATTTTAATTGGGTGTTGGCATTTTCAGCACCATGGACAGTAGCAGATCTCTTTAAATGGGACTGCAATCCTTGCTTGTATCATGTCTGCCCAGACTTTACCCTTTTCTGTGATTAGCTGCCACATTTTGAAGTCCCTTAGATATGATGGACAACTTTCATTATTTGAGTCTGTATGAAATTGGAGTTCTGGTCTGACACATCTAGATTAGGGAACTTCTTTAGTTGATTCAAGGTGGGAGACTATTTTGCTTGACATAAAGGAGGAAACATTTTTGACAAAAGAGGACAGTGTACACGCCAGACCCATCCTGCCTGAAAAGATTATAAGTTCCTTTTCTTTTCTCAGACCAAGCTGTCAAACAAGCGGACTTCTCAGTAAATGCAGTCAGATGGTGGTATTGGTTTTGATTGAATAATTCTATCGACAGGATGCTGGGAACAATTAAAATAAGTTTTAATTTAGCAATAAAAACAAAACAAACAAAAGGGGGAAAAACCCTACTGTAGTTTAAAATCAATACAATGGCATTTTTGAAATTGTCTTTTAACCAGAGGGCCAAACAGTTCCTAAAGATTCTGGTGGCATGGTCATTTACAAACAAAAAGCTAACAATATGTAAAGAGGTTGTTATTGTCATAAGAATTTCCTGAGTCCAGGAAAAAGCAAAGGTGAAATGTGATCCCCATTAGAATTCAGAGAGGACTACAGTTTTATTATAACAGTTCTGCATAACCTAGTCCCTTCCAGATGTATCATATATGATATCCAGGAATTCAGTGAGAGATTTCTCACATCTTGTTGGGGAATATATCTTATATATCTTACAGTGCAGTTGGGCAAGTGGCAATGTAGACATTAATATTATTATTATGGTTGGTCACACAGCCAGATGTTTAGGGTGGATTTGGCATTTTTGTTCCTCTACAAAGTCTTCCCCAAGGAATAGGGGTACATCTTGGATACTATGCAGATGTTGTTTTATTATAGTAAAGTATCACTACAGGATGTAAGCTGTTCTAAGTAAAGCTGCCTTTTGCAATTGACTGAGGGTGATTTTGTCAATGCTGATAGTGTTCAAGTGATGCTCCAGTTGTTTTGAAATTGCACCCAAGGCAGCAATAGTCCCTATTGGTACTATCTTTGCTTTCTTCTACTACAGTTGTTCTGCTTCTATTTGCAGGTCTTTATATGTTCCTTTCTCCCCCATTTTTTTCTCTTTTATTCTGTTGTCTCTAGGTATTGCAATGTCCACTATCCAGACTTTTTCATGTTATCAGCAATTACAATTACAATCAAACACACACACGAGAGAGAGGGTGTATGTGTGGGGGGGTGGGGGGTGGAGAGAGAGAGAGAGAGAGAGAGAGAGAGAGAGAGAGAGAGAATGAGAGAGAGAGAGAGATGGCTTAAAGTGTCTTATATGTCATCCACAAGGGATAAATATAATGCCTGAAGAGTCCTGTGGGAAATATCAAAAGGACTATGAGCAAATAAGTCTGGAGAGATTTTCATGGTTTTCCCTATTCAGGTATTAAAATGTGCACTTGCATTTTAAAAAGCCTGTTTTTATAGTTTGGCCACAGAGCGTCTTTTACAGGGAAGGGAACTGAACTTAGAAAATAACCTCAATCCCAAGACTTAGTCCATTTGTTTGTTTGTTTGTTGTTGTTGTTGCTTTGTTTTGTTTTTGTAGAACAAGTGTTCCGCTGAGAGCAGTAAACAATGTTTGAGTTCATAAACTATACTAATCTTTATATTTGGCTTTCTGGCTTAGATAGTTCTCCCAAAAATTTTACTGCAGCAGTTTGTAAACCATGGCCTATAAATGAATCAGCGGGTGTCATTTTGAGGGTCTCTGGAGACTTAAAATTAAGAAGGTCGCATGCGATTTCAAACTCTCTGGTTTAGTGTATTATGTCAACCAAGCACGTGAGTTGAAACCATGACTGGCTAGTGAACTGCTGCATCTTTATAGAGTTCACACCATCTCCGACAAAGCAAAATTGTGGTCCTCCATCTTTCTCAACATCCTCTTACTTTATTCCCTGTTCTCTGATTGTGGCACATCTCTGTGTGATTTCATTCTGCAGTTTATATTTCATGACATCCAGAATGTATGATACTCATTCTCCCTTGAGAAAAGTCTCTTTTTGAAATTCTTGTTAAAGTGGAGGTAATTTCTTGCATGAGCAAGCCTTCTTCAAGTGCTGCTTTACATATCTTATTTCTCTAAGAGCCAAAATTGAAGAATTTTCTAGCAGAGTAAATTATGCACATTGATTTTGTTGCTAGTGGGCATTGATTGTTCTTCTCCCTGAGCTCAGGAGGAGGCAGCATTTGAAGGTCTGTTCAACCCCCCCCCCCCCCGGATAACAGCACATTGGAAGAAGGTTTAGATAGGATACGTCTTCTTTGCCTTAGAATTTCTGCATTAATATTATATAAGAGAACGAGCATGTTCGTAAGTTTTTGTTGGTAGTGGTGGTTTGATTTGGTTTTAATTTGAGTGGCTATCAACTCACTTCTTTCCTGTATTAGAAAGCAAATAAGGAAGTTGTAAAGACAAAGGAGTCTCAACAACTCACTTTAGCATCAGTTGAGAAAGGAACAGATTTATCCATCAGAAAACTCATATAGTAGAGTATACTTTATCAGGAAAAAAAATGGAATGGAAGTTAAATTTTATCCAGTTCTATCATGATGATGGGTGCTGTTTCCAGATAACAGGTGCATACTAGAACTGTGCCAAATTGTGCTTTGCTTGATAGCTCTTATTGTCCCAGGAAAGATGTTTCCGATTTTCTACATATTCAGGATACCAGGGGACGTTTTGCAATTTTCTGTAATTTTTGGCAATGTCTTAAAACTTATCACTGTTGTATCTTTTGTTATTGTTTTCTTCTGTTCTTCTGAAGCTTTTCTGGTTGTCTGCATTTCCCAATGTGGATAAATCTACTGGGAGAAATTCCCTCCTGATGTCTTCCCTTGGGATTGCATGGATAAATAAAGCAACGTAAGCTGTAAATTGAAAGAAAGATGATTAAAACATAGAATATTCATACCCACACCTCATGTGCTTGCACACACACACACACACACACACACACACACACTTTGGCCACCACATAACTATGTACAGGACTACTTACGTTCTACTCAAGAGAGTTTCATGCAATTCTTCTCCTTTGGGGGAAAAAAAATCTTGAAAGCACTTTATTTTTCGTGAAATTGAATGAGAACTGATAGGAAAGAAATTTTAGACTCTAGATTATGCCTGGCACAACAGTATCTTTGCGTTTATTAATATTTAGCATATGATGAGGACACCCATCTATTAATCTGTTCTTCTATCCTATTCCATTATTCCCTTCCATGAAGTTAGGAGTGGATTTCCATGAATTCATGTTCATGATTGTACCCTATTCATGGTTGTGACCTAATTAAGCCTTTTCCCAACTTTGGGTTTTCTAGATGTGTGGAGCTTACTGTTTCTTAATTCCTAGTCAGAATATCTTTCCATTCCTCCTCATACTGTTAATCATACTCATCCTACTCATGCTATTAATAACATGACAGAAGAGAAGTAAATGTATATACACAGTCTACGGAATTATAAGTAAAACTTCTACAGGGGTATCACAGCAGCCTCATAACTGGATAGCAATAGCACTTAGACTTATATACCGCTTCATAGTGCTTTTACAGCCCTCTCTAAGCGGTTTACAGAGGCAGCATATTGCCCCCAACAATCTGGGTCCTCATTTTACCCACCTCGGAAGGATGGAAGTCTGAGTCAACCTTGAGCCGGTGAGATTTGAACTGCCGAACTGCAGCTAGCAGTCAGCTGAAGTAGCCTGCAGTGCTGCACTCTAACCACTGCGCCACCTCGGCTCAATGACCAATTCAGCTATCCAGGCAATCGCTTCTGGTGTGGCTTTGTGCAGTTCTTGTAGGAAACCAGAGAATGCATGTCGTGGGCAATCTTGCACAATATGTTTAATAGTTTGCATATCAGCATCACAATCACAACAAGGGGAATCTTTCCATCCCCACTGATACAGGGGAGAGGTGCTTCTTCCAGTATCACACATGTTCTTTGGATATCTTATTAACAGTATCTTTGAGTATAGAGACCCATTACATATACATATATTGGATCCAGGTCATTGCACCATTGGTCAACCAGAAATAGGCATCAAATAGTGCTGTATTCAGCACTTAAATGCAAAATGATGCTGGCCAATTTTATGCATAGAGCACTGAAGCTAAAAATAGTAAGGAGGTTATGCATTCTTTACTCGGAAAACTTCCAGACTTTGAAATCAAGACTGGCTGAATATTCTTATTTTCTTCTGCTGAGATTGGTATACTTAGGGATTTATTATAAGAAATAGGTTGGTTGCCCATATCAGAGACTGAAGCATCTTACTGTCACAACTGTTCTATCTCCAACTTCTGTTGTCACTTCTCTCCCTTCGTTTAGGTCTCAAGAAAGAAAACAAAACAGACCCTTGGTTGTTGGGGAAAATATTTTAAAATGTGCAGTAGCTGAAATATGTAATGATGATAGTATATATTAGGGATTCAGTGCTTCACTCAGGGCATCTGTCTTCTTCTCATAAAGAATGACTTGGTGCAATGTTATCACCTGGGAAACAATAGCAACTTTATTTTATAGATAAGTTTCTGTTTTCAACTATTCCCATTATTGCAGTGCACTGCTGTTGTCAGAAATGTAAGTCCCCAGTAGGAATAGACAACCAAAACAATCACCCAATTTATAAACTATAAATCATCATTTGGATAATGGATGAATTGGGGACCATGGTTTGGTTCAATTCTTACTTCAAAAGGGAGGACCTAGGTGAAAATTAAAGCCAATGTCTCCTGCTGAAGATTAATTTACCAGTTGTCTGAATAATAACATTTGTGGATTTTTTTAGACCTATCTTGGGTTCTGTTTCTTGGTTATGCCAGAGCATAAAAGAAAGTCATGCTGGCTTTAAACAAAAAACCTGGGGAAGAACTGCTTTACTTTCAGGACAAGAAGAGAATCAACTAAGTGGAATTCCAGCCTGAATAGAGACCATCCAAAGACTCCAATACAGAAAACAGTTACTTAAACTAAAACCTTGGAGAAGTTAGTGAGACAAAATTATTGTCATTCAGTAAAGGCTTTTTTTTTTATTTCTACAGGATTTTCAGTAGACACAATGAACTCACTCTGGATTGGGACTAGAATAAGCAGCCATGAATAGCAGTTTTTAAACACTTGTGATACAATATTTTGGGAAGATAACGAAATGGCTTAAGTCTCTCTGATGAAAGAGGTTGCACATCTTTCTAAGACAGCTGGTTTGCATACTGTTGTTTTTCTTCCAAAGCCCATCTCTGGTCATGTATGGTTCCATATATTCTGCTTTATGCCATATGTTGGCTTTATTGCAGAGCTTCACTTCTCTTCCCTATAGGAAATGGATTAGGGTTTTCTAGTATGAAACAAAATGTTCCGACTCCACCCTAGGGGGGAAAAAACAGTTCAGGTTGCAACAGATTGTTCTGCCTTTCATCAAATAAGAAGCATGACTTCAAGGAAAGAGTGTTATGTTAATCTATTTGGTTCAGCTTTGGGCCAAGCAAATAATCTTCATTTGGATTTTCTTTACGGTCCATGGAAATACTCACTCTCCTTGGCAAAGCAATTTTTCTTCTAAATTAGGACCTTTTGCCTTTCTTGAACAATGCAACTTGCACCACGGATTAAGTCATTGATCTGTGGCTTGAAAAATCTGACAAATGGCAATGACCACACAGCAAATCCTTAAACCAGCTGATCGGGAGGAACTGAATTGAAATGGTTGATTCAGTAACTTGATCTATTTTAATGATTCAAATGAATTTGGAGAGTTGATCAAATCTACACATTCAAATCATGTAATCAAATAAATCCACATTTCCATATGAATTGTTGGGCGGGTGGAGGAGACCCTTCCTGCATAGCCACGGAAACATCCAAATCATCTAAATCTAGCTGGAGGCATTTTATTAGATTTGACTTTCAGATTTGATTTGGAAAGTCAGTTTGATTTAGAGAGTCAATCAAATTGCCTTTGAATCAAGTCTCTGCACAGTCTTAATATGTGTGTACATGTGTGTTTGTGTGTGTGTGAGAGAGAGAAAGAGAAGAACACATGGCTTGCTGGTTATTCATACTGAGGGTGATGACAATCTTAACATTCCCAGGTGTTTGTCTAGACTTCAGATAAGTTGCAGACAAAGAACCAGTTTTGGTGATAGGTTCAATGCCGGAATTTTCCAAGTATGAGAAATTGCAGCATGTGTTTACAGGCAACAGTTGAGTTAGTCAACAATCTGACATTGTATAAGACAGATACTTAAGAGACAGTATGGAGTGGTTAAGGAGATGGAGTAGAACCAGGGGATCTATAGTAGCTTCACATTTCAGACATGGAAGCTCTCTGGGTGATTTGGGCCCATTCATTCTGTCTCAACCCAACCTAACCCACAGATTGTGGTGGTTGTGGGGAAAATGGAAGGAGGGAATGCCATGTATGCCACCCTGAGTTCCTTGAAGGATCCAAGAAATACAGAAATAAGAAGGTTTTTTTAAAAAAAATTAAACTTTCTCCCACCACTTAGCATGGCAATACAGGTGACTAGCTTCTCTGATGCATTTACCACTTGTCCTCTCAGTAGACCAAGTCTCTGCTTTGCTGTCAGTTCTCTCCTCCTCGCTCTGCCCTGAGGTATTGGGTTATCATGTGAGAGGAAAAGATGTTTATATTGTTAGCCTGTCTCAGAGACGCCTTTCTCTTCTAAAGAGGGGGAACATTATCCTTCAAGTGTTTTGAACATATTTTGAAAGCTGACCTTTATTGGTTTCTTTTAACCCTCTTCTCTCCCAACCCTTTCCCCCTCCCTCTACAGCCCATCCCTCGGAGCAAAAAGAGAAAGTATTTTTTAAAACGAATAATAATTTATGTTTAGTATAAAGAACAATTTAATGGCATCACCAAAGGTCATTTCCCCCCACCATTAGCATCACCCCTGGTTTGTGCTCACAGATGACTTCCTTATCCACCTGCATACATAAATTCACTGCTAAGGAAACGCATCACAAACAATGGAGGAGAAAAACAATAATAAGACCTGACTTCAAAGGACAAAGATCTAAGGCTGTCACACTCACTGCTGCCAATACCAAACAAAGATCCCTCCTTAAAAAAAAAATGACTGCTGCCCTTGTAAGGCAAACTCATTCTGGAACATTTGTTTTTTTTTTTTAAAGCCTTTTCTACATATATATGTATGTTTTGTACATGGGCCAAAACGTATGTCATTTGACCCTTGTGTTTACTGTCCACATCCACTGATGCACATATCTCTCTCTCAAGTATAAATATATTGTATGTTAGCGCTGTAAATAATTCTTCGTCATGTGTCTCACGTCTTCTCATAGTATCATATCCTTATTGTTATGTTTAACAGTGTCATCTATTGATTGATAAAACCTATGTGTAAAACTGTAAGCTCCTGGTGTGGTTTATGTAGGTCCCTATTCTCAAATAAAGTTAAAAAAAAACATTGACTCTTTGTCAACTTTACTCATGATGTTCATCCACCACCTCTGCAGCAAAAAGGCATCATACAAATCTTACAAGCGGTGCCATCATGTGGGCTTGATATTCCCCAAAAGAAGTGGTCTTCCCAGATCATTCTTCAAGTTGTGTCCCTGATGTTAAGACTTGCCCACTTTTGCTGAGCAAACAAAATGTGATGGGAATCACATTTATACTTGAAATAATTCCTCACATCTGAGATCACTTCTCAGTTTTTGTTTAATTATGGAAATACTCAATTGTGGTATTTTAAAAATGCAAGCGTATATAAAATGCATCAAGTATAAATTATGGATGTAATAATCCACGCAGATATGCACCTTTCTTTCATAGTTGCTAATACAATACACACAGGGAGGAGAAATATTATAAATGAAACAGTTCAAACACATATGAATATATAGCGGGACCCTCTATTTCTATCAAACCTTGTATCACAGAGCCAATGATCTCTTCTCTACAACCTTATGATGTAAGAAGGAATAATAAATAGGTTGTCATTATTGATATTCTGTTGTTCTATTTACAAACACTTGCCCAATAATGCAGAACAATTCTGGGATGTAATTATCCCATTAATAAATTATATTTTATGTTTATGGGGTGGAGATACATTTCTATGCCCAGGTAAGATTCTTCCACTCAACATTTCAATTCTGTAGAGGTCCATTGTCTCAAATACTGTATCCTCAATGATGAAACACATTTTATCAGCCACTAGAGGAAGATTCTCAGAATATTTTAACCATCTTACCATTCTTTGTTATTTTGCTTCATACAAACACCACACCAAGCAGTATTTCTCTTCCTTCTGCACGTTTGAATTGCTACTAATAATAGAGTCGTCATAATTTGAAAGACAACAAGCCTTACCGAAGAATAAGAAAGCAGCAGAACAAAGGGAGAGTTCAAGGAGCATGGGACACGGTCTTAAGAGCTGATAAATCACCAGAAACATATTTCTTTTTTGTGCTTCCTTGCTTTGGAACATCAGAACATCAAAGAGGTAGCTGGCCCCCTCTGTGGTGCTGAAATGAACTAATGAAGATAATTACCAAACATTCAATAAGGCGGCTGCTGTCTGCATTGTCCTACTCTACGGTATGTGTGTGGGTACTTCTGATTCTATTCTGTAGAATGCCAAATTATTACTTCAAACGTTGCAAAGTTGGGAACGAATAAGATGGAAATTATTTCAGATCTTTACACCAGTAAAGCCCGAGATGTAAGAAGGGAAGATCCACCGCCCCTTGAAGTGTATCCCACAGATGACCCACTGAACCATTTCTTCTGGATCCTTGTTGTATGAGCCATGGTGGCGCAGTGGTTAGAGTGCAGTACTGCAGGCTACTTCTGCTGACTGCCAGCTGCCTGCAATTTGGCAGTTCGAATCTCACCAGGCTCAAGGTTGACTCAGCCTTCCATCCTTCTGAGGTGGGTAAAATGAGGACCCAGATTGTTGGGGGCAAGATGCTGACTCCATAAACCACTTAGAGAGGGCTGTAAAAGCACATATAAGTCTAAGTGCTATTGCTATTGTTGAAATGCATTGCATGCTTATATTCTAACCTGGGCCAGCAAGGAGGAAGAAGATCAAACTAAGAACTTATAAATAGATAGAAAGTTATAGAAGAAAAGGAAGTAGATTTCAAAGCCAACTCATGTCAAGAGTGATAAAAGCTTACTAAAGACACAATATTGGAAGGTTTAAAAAATGTAAGAGGGGAATACTGGGGCAAACTATTCTGCTGAGTTGGCTCCAGTGACAAATTTCACATTTTGGGGTGATAAGTGAAATTAGTGACTCCCCCTTTTTTTCCTTTTCATCTAGAAAGGGTGCAACTAAAAGAATGCTTCACAAGAGGAAATAAGGATCTTCTTTAGAAAATTTTGGAGATTAGGATAGACTTATGTTAAGAGAAGGTTTATCATTTCCTGCAATATTTCCTAACTCTGTCAGCTGCAGATTGTCACAGTGGAAATGAGAAGGAACAGTCAGTTTCACTTCTTAGTCATGTTGCTTTTTTAAAAAATAAGGCATGAAAAACACATGAAAAGAAATACATTTCCACCAGCTCTTGAGCTGACCTAAATTTTATTTGTGTTTACATTGTGGCTCATCTCATATGACCCAACTATTCCTTTCTAATGGGCTTTTAAAGTCAGAGATGATATTATTATTATTATTATTATTATTATTATTATTATTATTATTATTATTATTATTATTATTATTATTATTATTATTATTATTATTATTATTATTATTATTATTATTATTATTAT
>QLTV01001116.1:1444740-1460791 GCA_003457575.1 Thermophis baileyi
GTGACAGTGGGTATCACTGTTACATGTTTCATCCATAGCCGTGTAGTTTCAATGGCCAGGTCGCGATATTTCATAATTTTTTCCAGTTCTTTTTCTTCGACTCTGGCATTTCCTGGTACAGCGATATCAATAAACTGTACTCTTCGGCCCTCGACAACCGTGATATCTGGCGTGTTGTGTTCTAAATGACGATCTGTCTGTATTTGAAAGTCCAACAACAACAACAACAATAATAATAATAATATTCCTCCTCCTCCTCCTCTTCCTCCTCCTCCCCCCCTCACCCAACAGGGACTTCAGAGGAATCTGAAATTATATTCCTCTTTGCAATATGATGCAGGAGGAGATAAATCTGAGATATTTTATGATTTGTCTCATAGATTAAAGGACTACACCTTTAAAAACGTTTTGTTATATATTTTTTAAAAATGACTGATTTGGATTGGTGGTTTGCTTGTGGACGTTTCATTTCCCAACTAGGTAATGTCATCAGTGTCCATCAGCATCCCATCAGTATAATGAAATGTCTGCAAACAAATAATCAAGCTCAGAGAGCAGCAAGGACTCCCCAATTCAACCCTGAGTTCCATATATTTCCTCCTACTTTCCCCCCCTAATAAAGCAGCTGGGAAAACTGTTTAAACTCACCAATCAATTGTTAAACTTTCAAGGGCACGTTTTCAACTCTGGTCCTCTAGATTTTAAAGAAGGAAATCTTTATTTTACAACAGTGGGCTGACACCTCCCCCAATAATGTGCACATAAACACTTCTGCTAGAGACCAGTTCTATGCAACATGGAGAAAATATGGATGCTGCTTTTATCAGGATCAGGTTTCAGATAATACACTAAGTTTGAAATCATTCAGAGATATTTTTTCAATACCAGTTATAGAAAGCAAACAAAGTCAGAATGGTTTTATTGATCCCTGGCTGTACAAAAAGAGATCCAACAGGGAGAAAGATCAAAGTATTGTTTCTAGTTATATAGCATAGAAATTCTTTTTCTGTATATTGTATTTCAGCTGTTTTCCACTATGTCTACAGTGATTTCTCAAGGTCTTACTGTACAGCTAGTCCTTGACTTACAACCGTTCATTTAATGACCGTTTGAAACAAAAATAGCACTGAAAAAAGGGACTTATGACCATATTTCACATTTAACAGCCATTGCAACATCCCCGTGGTTACATGATCAAAGTTCAGACATTTGGCAACTGACTCATATTTATGACGGTTGCAGTGTCCTGGGGTCATGTGATCACCTTTTGTGAACTTCTGACCGACAAAATCAATGGAGAAGCCAGATTCACTTAACGACGTCACTAACTTAACCACTGCAGTGTTTCACTTAACAACTGTGACAAGGAAGGTCATAAAATGGGGCAAAACAACTGTCTGGCTTAGCAATGGAAATTTTGGGCTCCAGGGTGTTTGTACATCAAGGACTAACTGTAGTTTGTTGTGCAATCTGAGATTCTAATTCCCAAAAGTGACTGACACAACTCCTCACTCCCAAATTTAGTATGAGAAAATGAGGCCCCAAATAAATAGCTGGATTTGGCATATCCCAGATTCTAGCAGATAAGTTAAATGTGCCTTTTCTTGCTACTATTGAAACTAATGGCTGCGCCTCTTCTTCGAAGGAGCAATTGTTCTACTAATCAATATCTATTGCCTAGCATAAATTGCGCAATAGCACTCTTTTAAAATTTAAAAATGGATTCAGAGGGACCTATCATATTATTTACCATGAATTTCTACGGCAACCAGGCGCCATTTTACTTTCCACGCAAAGCTATAAAGGTGATTTGTGAAGTAACATGAATACATCACTCTCAGTGCCAGACTCCAGCTGCCAAGAATTTGACTGACAACCTCCTTCTTATTTATATCAGCCTAGATAATAGCAGGCTTAATGGTATAAATTCTTTGGATTGGAATTTTACAGCTCCTACTCGGATATTTATTGATCATAAAATAAGGGAGGCAAACCTCCAGAAGCCAAAAGAAAAAAGAACTAGAACCCATGAATGTCCTTAACAGGCCCCTGGCATGCCATGTTTTGAGCTAGAAGGTCTGCTGGACCTGAGGTGCAAAACGCTGAGAGGACAAGTGGATTCTTTCTACTGACTAGAAAAGAAAATACGTTGTAGCAGTCAAGGTGTTGAGACCCAGGTTCAAGTCCCTTCTCAGCTCATAGTGACTTTGGACCAGTGTTTCTTATTCAGTCCAAAACTCACTTTGTTGAAGTGATGAAGGTGCTGGATTAGGATTGAAACCCAGGTTCAAGTCCACTGTTGTGGTAAAATGAAGTCTGGAGTCCCAGGAGAGTGGGCTGCCTTCCAGAGGTCCAAGAGACAGTGAAGTTTAGATACTTTGGTTGGGAGAAAGAGAGTTAAGATGGCTCCTCTTTAGAAGTTCTCAGAGTATATCTTTAAAGATGATGTAGTTGTTTTAGTTTGGCAAGATTTCTGTCTATAGGTATGGAACAATAAAGGAAACTCTCAGAAGTATATCTACACGTCTGTCTTGGTTCTTGGGACCTGACAGGCATTGAATCTCACTGGGTGACTTGGAACCCATCACTTGCTTTCCTCTCAACCAAATTCACAAGGAGATGGATGTGAGGATAATTAATGGGAGGAGGGAATGTGGAGTATGCTGCCTTGAGCTTCTGAAAAAAAGGTAAGCTTTAAACCAGACAAAGGAACAAAGATTAGATGTGTTTGTTACTATATTTGGGAAGCCCAAAATTAGATGGAATTAGAATTTAGCCCATGTTTCAGCCAGGAACATCACCATTATACATTCTTCAGTTTTGATTGGATATACAGAAACCACAGCTCCATTGGTCAGCATGACTAAGGCAAAAACAACAAAGTTAATTACAGGGGGGAGGCAAGGGTGTGGACCCATCACGCGCGCAATGACTAAATTGATCAGCAACACATAAAAGCAAGCATTTCTTCAATGGTGATTTTACACTCTGACGATGTCAGCAGGGGCTGACGAAAGCTTAGGAAAATAAATTTTTAAAAGTTCCGGAGATCGTGAGACATTTGACATCGCTCTGAGACCTCATCTAGCAGTTCCAGTAGCTTATTTTCCAAATTAAGAAAAGCCCTTTTTAGCTAGGTATATTATTTTGCCCTCATTATTCCTACAGGGTAGATATTCCATGATTTCATGTGAGAAATACATTTAGCCATGCAGGACCAAGGTTAATGAAACAATCCAACATGTGCTAATTTACTGTAGTATCCATACAGCTATTCCTAACCGCTGTAGCTTCTCTCTACTTCATCAATACCCTAGAAGAACTTACAATTTTTGTATGCTCAAACTTCAAACATTTTCTCAATATATACACATTTCCTACCATTCACTTGTGTCCAATTCTCTCTGGACACAAGTGACTGGCAGGAGACTGTTTGGGCAACTCCCTGCAGTTTCCTTGGCAAGTTTTTTCAGAAGTGGTTTGCCATTGCCTCCTTCATAGAGCTGAGAAAAAGTGACTGACCCAAAGTCACCCACTTGGCTTTGTGCCGAAGGTGGATCTAGAACTCACAGTCTCCTGGTTCCTAGCCAGAGGTCTTAATCACTAGACCAAAGTGGCTCATAATTATCTTACAGTGACATGACGCTATCATTATAACTCAACTTTATTGGCGAAACCTTTGATAATATTCAACACTTTTGCTTTATTTTATTGTTTCTAGGACTATTTTCTGTATCTGGCTTTTGGATGTAATAAAGCATGCATCAGCGCCACCAAGACCTGTGGTGGCGCAGTGGTTAGAATGAAGTACTGCAGGCTACTTCTGCTGACTGCTGGCTGCCTGCAATTTGGCAGTTTGAATCTCACCAGGCTCAAGTTTGATTCAGCCTCCCATCCTTCTGAGGTGGGTAAACTGAGGACCCAAATTGTTGGGGGAAAGAGGCTGACTCTGTAAACCACTTAGAGAGGGCTGTAAAGCACCGTGCTCTTCCTTCCTTCCTTCCTTCCTTCCTTCCTTCCTTCCTTCCTTCCTTCCTTCCTTCCTTCCTTTTAGAAGGTAGTACTGCAGGCTAATTCTGCTGACTGCCAGCAGTTTGATCTTGACCGGCTCAAGATTGACTCAGCCTTCCATCCTTCAGTAAAATGAGGACCCAGATTGTTGGGGGCAATATGCTGATTCTGTAAACCGCTTAGAGAGGGGCTGTAAAGCACTGTGAAGCAGTATATAAGTCTAAGTGCTATTGCTATGTATACATGCATGTATGTATGTAGAGATGTAATTCCAGTAGCAGAAGAGGCTCCGCTTGCCAGAAGATGCTTTCAGTGACTGGAAGTGCTGGATGAGGCCTCAGGGTAGTATGAAATGAAGCAATGTAGTCACTTTGCTTCACTTTTAAAAGTACAGGCGTGTTAGTTTGCAAGCCAGCTTTGAAGAGATGCTTCAAATGAAACTTCAAAGAGCAGAACCCCTTTGAAAGTTTTGCACAGTCTTCATCCGTTTCTCCCTTGGTTCGTTCTCATTTTTGAATTGCACTGAGTATGACTCCTCAGCTCTACATTTGGAAATGAGGAATAATTTTGCTCTATTTTATTTTTTGGAGGGGGACGTGGGTGGGTGGGGAGAAAGCCCTCATTTGTTAGTCAACCAATTTACTCGCATTGCCTAGACTCATTTGTGGATCAGAACACAATTATGCTGTAGACTGCACATTTCTATTGGGTTGAAATTTTCACTTAAAGAAACAAATCCTTCAAAACCCCCCCCCCCCACACACACACACAAAGGTTTGGAAAAATTGCATTTTGAAAAAGTATAAATTAAGAAAAGCAACACCACGATCAATGTTTATTATTGACAATATTGTCAGGGAAAGAAGTATATAGAATAGAATAGAATAGAATAGAATAGAATAGAATAGAATAGAATAGAATAGAATAGAATAGAATAGAATAGAATAGAATAGAATAGAATAGAATAGAATAGAATAGAAAATAGAATAGAATAGAATAGAATAGAATAGAATAGAATAGAATAGAATAGAATAGAATAGAATAGAATAGAATAGAATAGAATAGAATAGAATAGAATTCTTTATTGGCCAAGTGTGATTGGACACACAAGGAATTTGTCTTAGGTGCATATGCTCTCAGTGTACATAAGGAGAATAAAATACATTCATCAAGAATAAAAAGATACAACACTTAGTGATAGTCAAGGTTACTAATAAGCTTTCAAATTGTACTAGGAAACAAATAAAAACAATATAATTGAAAGATACAAGCAACATGGTTATAGTAATAAGTGGGAAGAGATACTGTAGATACTAGTAAGGGAGAGAAGAATAATAGTAATGCAGTCTTAGTAAATTAATCCATGTTTAGAAAAGGATGTTCAAAAATCAGTGGGAATGTTCTATTGTTTTCATGCATGATTGTAGAAGCTGGACAACAGGCTATTCTTTTGAACAGAATCAAAACTTACAGAGTCCAAAAATACCTCAATTCTTACATGAAGGCAAGTGCATTTCAACTCTATAAATAAGCACAGTCTCTACTTTTATGTCATCAAATGATTGTGTGATGGAAAGCTTAAAGGCATTTTGTGTACTTTATTGTCTTTGCAGATCAGCATTGGTCTAAGAAGTCTAGTCCATTACACAATAGGGCATTGTTATTTTTTAAGACATCAGATTGACTAGAGTTTCATCTTCCATGGCCTTAGAAATTGGGTAAAACATTGCAAACAATCATTTCCATCCTGGCCCTCTCCAGATATTTTAGACTGCAGCTCAAATCAGCCCTAACATGGCCAACGATGAAGGACTATCTATCTATCTATCTATCTATCTATCTATCTATCTATCTATCTATCTATCTATCTATCTATCTATCTATCTATCTATCTATCTATCATAACTCAAAGTGGCAAACATAGTCAACACACCTTCCTCCTACAATTTTCCCCACAACACCCCTGTGAGGTGACTTGTGCTGAGAGTGACTGGCCTCAGGTTTCTCAGTTGGTTTTCATGCCTAAGGCGGGATTATAACTCACCGTCTCCTGCTGATTGGCCTGAAATTATCCAACCAGCTTTCATGTCTAAGGCGGGAATAAAACCCACTGTCTTCTGGTGATTGGCCCAAAGTCACCCAGCTGGCTTTTGTGCCTAAGATGGGACTAGAACTGATGGTCTCCTGGTTTCTAGACTGGTGCCATAATCACTAGACCAAACTGACTTCCAATGTGGGAAGATCCAGCCCAAAATATCTAGACATCAAGAGGCTCCATAAGTCCAAGTAGAATCTGCTTGTAAGAAGATGATTTTATACAAATGCAGGCAAAATCAGCTGGAAGTGAATATATATTGATCTAAATACATAACATTTTTAATCCAAGGACAACAGTCTAAAGATAGCTATTATTAACTCCGACAAAGGACTTTGTGAATTATGAACACTGAGATTGAGAAAAATACATCCGGCTACATCTTTGAGACTAAATTCCTAAGTTTAACTTCAGAACAAAGATGCACAATTGTGCATTTCAATTCTTTTATTATTATTATTATTAATGAGAGGATTTATTTTACTTTACTCTCTCTCTCTCTCTCTCTCTCCTAAAGAGGTCATTTTCAATGCTGCATTTCTTAAAATAATTGCTGTTTGGATCTTATAACCATGTTCTAAACCTGAAAGCCTTGTTTCAAGTAAAAATAAACAAAGCCCTTTGGATGTGCAACACAGAAAGCACATTGGACGACTTTGTCATCTGCCTTCAGGCTCCCTTTCCATCTCCTTGATATTTCACTTTGCCAGTAACAGATGAGTCAGCAGCTGAAGGAGCATCTAATGAGGCTGGTCCTTAAAGCGCCAAGAAATAAACTGCAGCCAGGATGTTCAGGGGGAACAAAAATGGATCCTCTGAGCCTAGATGATCCAACCATAGCCTGTTAACTTCTGATTGATCCTTTCAAACATGGGTGCGCGCACCTGCATGACCTTCTCTGGATTATGGCTTGAAAAATGACTGATGTCAACTTCCTGGTTTTTTGTAGCCTAAGCAAAAGTCCGACTGAATTTATTTTCTACATTCAAGAAATGTCCACTGAGCATCAATGCAACAAACAGAGGCTGTCAATACATTCTTGCCTGTTCATCTTGGAATGCAGAGATTTTTTTTAAAAAAACCAGAAACATACATATAATAGCAATAGCACTTAGACATATATACCGCTTCATAGTGCTTTACAGCCCTCTCAAAGTGGTTTTACAGCATCAGCATATTGCCCCCGACAATCTGGGTCCTCATTTTACCCACCTCGGAAGGATGGAAGGCTCAGTCAACCTTGAGCCTGGTGAGATTCAAACTGCCGAATTGCAGTCAGCCGGCAGTCAGCAGAAGTAGCCTGCAGTACTGCATTCTAACCACTGCACCACTGTGGCTCTTAATAAAAGAGGAACAGAAATTTAAGCTGAAGCCAATGATATAGCTTAATAAAAATCAGCAACGAAGTTCCTGACTTGTGAATGGATCTCTCAGTTAAAGGCATCTGTGTCAGTTGGCTATACAAGAACAACACAGCTGATTACAGTACATCTTGAGTTGTGGAAGTTCATTGGGAAGCATTATCCCAATTCAACCTACCTACCTGTGTTGTTGTGGAAATAAAATTGGAGGTTACAGTTCTGTATAGTTTGCCTTGAGTTGTGGAGGAAAATTGCAACATAAATCTCTATTGTTAGTATCTTCTGAGAGATTCTGCTTCCACTGAATCAAGGGATAATGAGTTGAGAGCCACAACTCAGCTTTCCTATTTCTGAAGGATCACAGGGCATCCTGGAACAGTGTGAAGAACAACACAGCTGGTTAGCCCCAAATTTCCAAAATGGCAGCAAACCTTCAGATCGTAAAATCTGCTGGACAGTAAAAGTCAGCCATGGAGAAAACAATGGAATGCAAATGGATGGTTCTTTAATAAAAGCTTGATTAGAAATAAGAGCGCCAAGAGGTTTATTTTTAATTGGTGCAGCTCAAAATATTTACATTTGAATTCTATAGTCAAGGGCACACTATGAATATATTTGTATGTGAGTGTGTGTTTGCGTGTGATTATATGTGTGTACCTTTTCACTTTGTTAATTCTCTGAGTCGAACTTGACTCCATGCAATATGGAAATGCTTTGTTATTCATTTCTGTTTTTTTCTCCTTCAACTTTGCAGTCCAGACTCCAACCCTGGGATTTCCTGGTGACTTCTGATTCAAGGACTAGCCAAGTCTGATTCCTTTGTTGTTGTTGTTTTTTCCAAGATCAGTCAAGGTCAACTAAGTGCTGTAACCTGTGCTACATCTGTCTGCAATTTCTCTGAAGTTTTCTTTTCTGAGAAAGTGTCTTTCTTATTTGTAGTATTCCATAGGGTGTTCTGAGAACAAGCTGAAACTTCAGCTACTGGAGAAACGGTTCAACCATGAAAGATGGTGCAGACTTCACACACAAACAGTGCCTCTTGGCCATCAAAAGAGGAGAAAGTGGTATCAGTAAAGATTTCTGGAAGGCCCCAAGCAGGTGCAAAAGATGACAAATCTTCTTTTCAAGAGATCACTGGAGAGAGAAGTCATCCCATTAATATATTTCTGCAAATACTCTGTACAAATGTTTCAGTCATGATTCTTGCCATGGTAGGATGGATCTGCCCTTTATCACTGCTCCAAAATCAAGGGAGATGCTTTGGAATTCAATTAGCCAAACAGTTGCCACAGCAACAGGTGCAGCAAACATGCCAACTTAAATGATTTATACTGGCAGAAACCACTTCAAATAGGAATAAATTTAATACAGCGTCTAGGAATGGAATGCTTGTGCCATACGAAAATTGTATTTCTACTCTCTTCCTCTCTCCCCAGTGGTAGACCTCAAGGCTGTAATGCAATATAAATGAAGGGAAGAACAAAACATAGATATTTGAGTAGAAAGACAATGCAATGTAGGTATAATGCCAGTTCAGATGTTGCAAGATCTAATGAATGTGTGCCTCAGATAGGCTCCTTAGGCTTGGTCCATACATAGCTGAAAGTCAAAGCTGACTGTAGGTGTCAGACAAGTCCATGTTTTAGCTAAAATAACATTATTAGGGATATGGGAAAAGAAAAGGAAAATCAAGGAAGCTGGGGTAGAATGAAATGTTCTGGAGGACATATGTCTTCCTGATGAAAATGATCATCAATGGAAAGACATAGCACTTGAGATGAAATTAGATTTGATGTAACTCATACTCCATTAGAACAGAACAGAATAACAGAGTTGGAAGGGACCTCTAGTCCAACCCCATTCAGAAACAGGAGACCCTATATCATTCCAGACAAATGGTTGTCCAGTCTCTTCTTTAAAAAAAACAACCCAGTTTTGGAGCACCAACAATCTCTGAAGGCAAGCCATTCTATGGTTAATTGTTCTCATTGTTTTCCTTAGTTCTAGGTTGCTTCTCTCCTTCATTATTTTCCATCTTGTCTTGCCTTCTAGTGCTTTGAAAAATAGGTTGTCCCCTCTCCGTACAGAAGAGAACCTGTAGCTCAGAGTTGAACTCTAAGTTTGTGGTGCTCTCTGAGTTACCCTTCAGATGCCATTATCATGACATAGTTGTCATTTCCATCACTGGTTAAAGACTAGATGACCTTTCAGATGCTTCTAAAGCTTTCCATTCTTTAATTCCATATTGCCCTCTGAATTTTTCTCTTTAGTTCTTGGCTCAGATATTTCATTCAGGAATGCATGCAACAATTGCAACTCTTTAAAAAAACACCTAAAGATCCTTATTTAACATTTAACATGGACCAAGACCAAGTTTTTGAGATGCTCTGGAGAAAGGAGAATAAGCTTTTAAAGACTGTCAGCCATGACAATGGTAGTTTTCCTGCTGTATGTAACTGGCAAATGTCCTGAAGAACTTAAATTTGTAAAGCTACACAGTATTGAGTATGTATTAGAATGGGGATCTAGAGGATCATTGCTTTTTTTCTTCTTTAAGCATATGCATATGTTATCCATGACATGATCCCATTTGGATATGTGCACCACATGCAGAGTGAGCTATGAGTAAGCCAAAGATATTAAAACAGGAGTTAAGAAAAAAAGATAGAGAATTGCATCTATTCTACACAATATCATTCATTATATCTTAACTGCATTGTAAACTGACTCACATGTCAACCCTTCAAGGTAGTCCAGACAAAATGCATACCCCAGGAGTAGTAACCCTACCTTTGTTCTAAGGTTATATTAACATAATATTGCACATCTGAAAGCATTCTCCCCTCCTTTACTTTTACTTTCCAGAAAACTAGGGAAGGCCCCTTCTAAAAAGGAGGACTAGGGGTGGCATGATAGCAGTGTTCCAATATTTGAAGTGCTGTCACAAAGAAGACTTATTCTCCAAAGCACCAGAAGGCAGGACAAGAAGCAATGGATGCGGAGGTGGTATTCTGTCGGTTCGGACTGGTTTGGGCGAACCGGTAGCGGCGATCTGCCGCCCACCCGCCCCGGCTCCATGTCATCCTATTTCTGCATGTTTTGAAGCAAAGCGGACGAGTGCGCACTCACATTTGCAAACCAGTAGGGAACGTAAGTGAATACCACCTCTGGATGGATGGAAACTAATCAAGGACAGAACCAACCTAGAGCTAAGGAGAATTTTTCTGACAGTAAGAACAATTAATCAGTGGAACAGCTTGCCTCCAGAAGTTGGGGTTGCTCCTTCCCTGGAGGTTTTTAAGAAGAAGAGACTGGACAACCATTTGTCCGGAATAATATAGGGTCTCCTACTTGTGCAAGCGGCTGCACTAGAAGACCTCCAAGGTCCCTTCCAACTCTGTTCTTCTGTTCTTCTGACACAATTTCTATCTCCCTTTTCCTTTTGTGAGCGGAGATACCTTTTGTGTGATGCTTGTCTAGTCTATGGCTGTTTCTCCCATTTCTCAAAGTCATTCCCACATACCATTATATCCAGTGGTGAAATCCAATTTTTTTTACTACCGGTTCTGTGGGCATGGCTTGGTGGGCGTGGTGTGGCTTGGTGGGCATGCTGCAAAATCTCCATTCCCACCCCACTCCAGGGGAAGGATGCTGCAAAATCCCCATTCCCACCCCACTCTGGGGCCAGCCAGAGGTGGTATTTGCCGGTTCTCTGAACTACTCAAAATTTCCGCTACCGGTTCTCCGAACTACTCAAAATTTCCGCTACCGGTTCTCCAGAACCTGTCAGAACCTGCTGGATTTCACCCCTGATTATATCTTGTTCTTCTCTGACTTGTCCCTTTCTCAGAACCTCATCAGCTCCACCCAATCAATGCATTCTTCTACTTCCCTCCATCATGCATCCTTCCTTCATATACTACTTTTGCAATTTGATCCTGACTCATTCTTTCTATTTGACCAAGTCACTTCAATGTCCTCCTCTCGTACGGGTCCCTCATTTCAGTATTCAATGTATGTTGAATGCATATCCATTTGTTCTTGATCTCATCTCTTTTTGCTTTACCATACGTACTTCTGAAGTACCACATTCCTATTGTCTTCAGCTTACTTTGCTGTTTCTCCTGCCGTACCAAACTGTCATTTCCATATAAAAACATTTGGGAAACATATGCCTTCACACAGTTATTTTCTTCTTCTTTCAAGAAGTATCCATTCCCAACAGGCTACATACCACCCGCTACCTTCATGCCTTCATATGGCGCCATCCACACACCTTCATATTTCTTTCTTATTTTCAGTAAACCTTCTATCAAGAAACACACGTTCATCTAGGTTTTCACTATCACCGTATACATGACAGTGGTTCACTCCGTTTTGCACATCAAACAGAGAAAATAGTTTTGACATTTTGAGTCAGAACTCTGTTTCATATTAAACCAAAACAATAGTTTAAATCGAAACGGTGATTTCAATCAATCCGGAGGTGATTTGTACAGCATTAGGAAATGGCTTTTGAGTAGGATTGTGCATGCTTCGAAAATGATTTTCAAAAAGCACCTCAGATTTCATGGGATCAGGGAGCTTCTTTGTTTTTTGTCAAAGCCCTTTGACTTTTGTGGGGCTTCCAAACAAGTCTGAAAACAACGGATAAGGTGAGACATTTAAAAGACTTGTCCTTTACCAAATTTACTTATAGTCCTTGACTTACATCAGTTTGTTTAGTGACCGTTTGAACGCCACTGAAAAAAAGTGACTTATGACCATTTTTCTCCCTTACATCCATTGCAGTATCCCCATGGTCACATGATCAACATTCAGATGCTCAGCAACTGACTCACATTTATGACTGTTGCAGTGTCCCGGGGTCATGTGATCCCTTTTGCGACCTTCTGTCAAGCAAAGTCAATGGGGAAGCCAGATTCACTTAACAACTGCATTACTGATTTAACTGCAGTGATTCGCTTAAGCACTGTGCCAAGAAAGGTGGCAAAATGGGGCAAAATTCATTTAACAAAATGTTTTGCTTAGCAACAGAAATTTTGGGCTCAGTTGTGGTCGTACGTCGAGGACTTCCTGTATTTGTTCAATTTATATAGCTACCCATCTCACAAATGTGACTCTAAGCCAGCGGTTCTCAACCTGTGGGTCGTGACCCCTTTGGGAGTCGAATGACCATTTCACAGGGGTCGCCGCGCATGTTAGCCCGCCATCTTGGTGCCACCGTCACTTGCAGGGGTGAAATGCTCCTGGTTTGGCTGTGCCTGTGGGTCGCCGGACAGCCGGTAGCTACAGAAGCGGGAGACTTCGCCCACCCGCCCGGACGCCGCCAGGGGTGAAATGCTCCCAGTTCGGGCTTGCCTGCGGGTTCTTTTACCCTCTGCACATGTGCAGAACGCTTTGTGCATTCGCAGAGGGTAAAAGAACCCAAATGGTGTCCGGGCAGCGTCCGGGTGGGTGGACGGCACCTCGCGCTACCTTGGTGACTGGCTCTACGGCGACCGGAGGGTAAAAGAACCCAAATGGCAGCGTCCGGGCGAAGTATCCCGCTTCCGTTGCTATCAGCTGTTCGGCGACCCGCAGGCAAGCCTGAACTGGGAGCATTTCACCCCTGGTGCCACACCCCCTTTGTCACCTCATCCCGCATGGGGAGGGGGCAGGGAGGGGGCGCAGTGGCGGGGGGGTCGTGGCAGCGGGGGCATTAGAAAGGTTGAGAACCACTGCTCTAAGCAACTCACAATGTTAGGAACATTAGAAAGGTTGAGAACCACTGCTCTAAGCAACTCACAATGTTAGGAACACAAAAGCAATACAAAAACATAACCAAAATCCTAACCACAAAAAGCATTTTAAAACCCAATAAAACAGTACAGTCTATTAAAAACCATAAATAAATAATCTGTAAGAGTGCAATCTAATACACTAACAAAATATCCATCTAGCAGGCTTCAAACCACCCACAAATCAATCAAACTCCCTCCCAGCCAAGAATGAATTATCAGTGGAAATAGAAATGCAATGCTTTTGTGTGATCTTGGTGTCAAAATTAAAGTTTTCTTAATGAGATTAATAGTCATTGTCAATTATATTGTTTAGAGCCTTCACTCAGAGGCAACATATATATACACAAATGACTTGTTAAAATTCTCCAACAAATTTATGAGCGGAAGACCTGGGTGTACCATTGTTCCAGCATACAACAAAGCCCTTTAGTCATTTCTCAAAGGTACCATTTTGCTAAAGGGGACCAGAGCCACCACTTCCAACAAATACAAAAAAGAACACCAAATACAAGCTGGGCAGATACAACCTTGTAGATGACCCTCACTCTGTCAAGGACCTAGGAGTACTCATCTCAAACGATCTAAGCCCCAGAGCTCACTGTAACAGCATTGCCAAAAAGGCATTAAGAATTGTTAACCTAATCTTGTGAAGCTTCTTCTCTGGTAACATTGTATTGCTAACTAGGGCATACAAAACCTTTGCCAGACCAATTCTTGAATACAGCTCATCCGCCTGGAATCCACACTATATATTGGACATTAACACAATTGAGCGGGTCCAGAGGTATTTCGCGAGAAGAGTACTCTACTCCTCTACTCACAATAGAATCCCTTATGCCACCAGACTTGAAATTCTGGGCTTGGACAAGCTGGAACTGCGCCGCCTGTATCTGCTACAACGTCCTACCTATCAACGACTACTTCAGCTTCAACCACAACAATACACGAGCACACAGTAGATACAAACTTAAGGTAAACCGCTGCAGACTTGATTGCAGAAAATACGACTTCAGCAACAGAGTGGTCAATGCTTGGAATACACTACCTGACTTTGTTGTTACATCCTCAAACCCACAAAACTTTAACCTAAAACTGTCTACCGTGGACCTCACCCCATTCCTAAGAGGTCCGTAAAGGGGGAAGGCATAAGCGCACCAGCGTGCCTACCGTCCCTGTCTTACTGTCCCCATTTATCTGTACTTACTTCCTTTGTTTATGTTTATGTTTATACCTATAACTGCTATCTTGTACGTGTTTGACAAACAAACAACAAACAAACAAACAAACAAACAAACAAACAAAGCCCCCTTGGAAAAGGCTTTTTTGGAGGTTTCCCCTTCAGATTAGATGGAAACGTGAGAAGCCAGGGAGGCTACAGATTCTTCAGGGAACACAAGAAACACTGCTTGGCCATTTGGTCTTTCAAAGGGGGCAAGGACTCCATGCACAGACAAGCTTCTCTGTTATCCCTTTCTTCTCTTAAATCCCTAAGAAAGGACTTCAAGTGGGAGCAGGAAACAGAAGCAGCCAAGGAAGCTGCAGAAAAAGTCTTGCAGCAGCAAAACCATCTGCCACCTTGCAGCCAATAAAAAAGCTGGAAACAAATCACGCAAAGACATTCTAAAACAGCTATATATAAAGAGAGCCTTTGCTAAGTGATGCTATGAAATAGTTCATGGTTTGGGGAACAGAGGTAAGGAACGCAGCCTGGCTCCAAGGAGAGAAGCAATCTGGAATTGAGGAGAAACTTCCTAACAGTGAGGACAATTAACCAATGGAACGGCTTGCCTTCAGACATTGTGGGTGCTTCATCACTGGAGGTTTTTAGGAAAAGACTGGACAGTCACTTGTCTGAAATGGTATAGGGTCTCCTGCTTGAACAGGGGGCTGGACTAGAAGGCCTCCAAGGTCCTTTCCAGCTCTATTCTGATTCTAAATGAGCAGATTTTTCCCTTCTGTCTTTGCAAGCTTGAAATGTAAAGTTCCCAACAGGAAACTCAGCTTTGCTCAGGAAATCCAACAGGATTTGGTAGTGCTATATACATTGCCTTTTCCGGTTAGCATTTTATTAGTTTGGATATCATCTCAACCAGACCTTTCGTGGTTTTGAACCCAGCCCGGCCACCCACCCACAATAATAATTTAGCAGATCCTGTTCATGAAAACATTTTTACGTAGACCAGAAGTCAGCACCAATGCTTGTAGAGGACTAGAGTTGACGAGCGTAAATATATCCCCAAATACATGCACTTGACATATTGCCAGCGTTGTGCAGCCAAAGATGCCACTTTAGCACTGAAGTACCCCCACAGGAGGAGAAACAGGAAAATATCCAGAAAGGTCAATGGGCAAAACATGGAGCTCAATCAAACGATTATGCAAACAAGACTGAGTCGTTGAACGTGCGCCAGCAATTGCTCCAGCTGGGAAGGATTGTTACTCCAACCTTGCGAGGGATTTTTTTTTCTGCAGCTCTCTCACTTGTGCACTCGCTGATGATCAAGAAGAGAGGGGAATCGCTGAATCTACCTCCTGATCTGGGGCTACTCATGCTGGAAAAGTAAGCTCTGAAGATGTGCTATTTCTATTGATAATCCAAGAATATGCAGTTAGTCCTCAAATTAACAACAGTCCGTTTAGTGGCTAATTGAAGTTACAACGGCATTGAAAATTAGAATAGAGTAGGAGTAGGAGTAGGAGTAGGAGTCGGAGTAGGAGTAGGAGTAGGAGTAGGAATCGGAATAGGAATAGGAATAGGAATAGGAATAGGACTAGGAATCGGAATAGGAATAGGATAGTTG
>QLTV01001116.1:1502256-1519447 GCA_003457575.1 Thermophis baileyi
ATTCTATTCTATTCTATTCTATTCTATTCTATTCTATTCTATTCTATTCTATTCTACTCTACTCTACTCTACTCTACTCTACTCTACTCTACTCTACTCTACTCTACTCTGAGTGGTCAATGCCTGGAATGATAAAAAAATTGGATTTCACCACAGCTCAAACCCCCATAGCTTCAACCTTAAACTGTCTACCATGGACCTCAACCCATTCCTAAGAGGTCTGTAAGGGGGCGTGCATAAGCGCACCAGCGTACCTACCATCCCTGTCCTACTGTCCCCATTTATTCATACTCATTTCCTGTGCTCATGTCCATGTTTATACTTATACCTGTTATCTTGTACATGTTTGACAAACTAAATACAATAAATAAAATAAATAAAGACAAACTAGTGAGGCTACCATCAGGATGCGGCATCCACAGGGCAGGTCTAATTAGAACACTTAATCAATGGAACAACTTGCCTCCAGAAGTTGTGGCTGCTCCAACACTGGAGGTTTTTAAGAAGAGATTGGACAACCATTTGTCTGAAATGGTATAGGGTTTCCTGCCTGAGCAGGAAGTCCTAGAAGTCCTTCAAGGTCCCTTCCAACTCTGTTATTCTGTTAAATAGAGACTCTGGCCAAAGCAGCATCAAATTACAAGTCCAACCCTTCTTTTTGCACATGCATCATGTTATTGCATGCATGTCTGAAAGAGGCAGAGCATGATGGTGCTTTCATCTGTTGTAAGGAATATCCTTCTGGGTTCGGTTCCAAGTGGGGAAAGAGACACTGGATTCCTGGAAGTTGCTTGGAAAGAAGGTTTAATGGTGGACAGGAGCACATGGCAGGGGCTCCTGAACAGAAAAGGTGGATCACATGCTTCCAGATGTTGGGTGAAGAGAAAAAGGGAAGGAAAAGATGCTGAGTCTCTTGGTTTTATGGCCTCTGTTGGGCCCCACCTCTTAGTTTCCTGTTCCTGTACAGAAATGTATCCCATTGGCTGTCAGACTCCCATGGGGCATGCAGGGGTAGTCCCAGGCTAGTTTGAGTGCTGGGTGATGCAATCTTCCCAGGCGCCATGAGGCAGAGGGCTAAGCCTATCTTTGTTATGTAGAATAGACTGCCCATTGACAAAGGTGGGGGGATGAGTGAGCTGGGCCATTCCTTGATGGCCCATTGACAAAGGTGGGGGCTACTAAGAGTGAGTCTGTTTCCTTTCTAAAAGCATGTTTCTCAATTTCTCTAGGGATATTCTACATAATATTCTGCCTTTTTAATTTTTCCTAGGATATTTCATTTTCCCAGGAGAGGGGTGGGTGCTAACTTCCTACACATCATTTTTGTCCAAAACTAAGGAAGTTTCAGAAGTTCATGTTTCTAAATAAAATCCAGCATTGCAGGCACTTGTATTCCTATTTTCTAAGAACTGTTTTTGGGGCCTATGATACCTGGATACATTACTGGAAATAATGATGATACTGGAGTCTGCTGTACATTTATCTGCTGGTCAGCATCCCATTTTCAGCCTCTCTCAAGTTGAAACCTGGTGACTACATGGACATATTTTTCTATGGTGTTTTCCTAGTAACAGTATGAAGGTGGTAGGTCACTGCATTCTGGGTTATGTAGATGAAGATTCTCAGTCAACCAAGTGAAGTTGTCTGAAAGTTGGGTCATAGCAACTGGACTTATTGTCTTGTGAGTTTGAGGCATTTTGCTGCTCATCCAAGCAGCTACATCAGTTAGAGCAAGTTATCATTGGAGTCATTGGAATGTATCAACCCCTCCCAAACCAACCTCAGGTGTTTCTTCCACAATATGTGTTGCAATATGTTGATGATGATTCTCAACCATCCAGGTAAAGTTGTCTGAAGGCTGCATTCTGGGATGTTTTTCCAACTTCTCATTGTAAACCACAACTGGGGATGCCCTGGTTATCTCCCTTTCAAATACTAACTGGGTCAGGCCCTGCTTAGTTGACTGAAGATGAGTCCAAAGTTGACATTCCCTGTGTGAGAAAAACATGAATGTTGAAGAAGCAAAATACATGCAATTAAACTGGGGGGAAAGTTTGCACAAGTGAAGATCCCAAGTATGTAGGATTGGTCAATTGGCCCGATATGTGGAGATCTTGGAGAAATATCTTGTTGGAGAAAGTCTAGAAGACCTCCAAGGTCCCTTCCAGCTTTCTTCTTTTTTTTCTTTTTTTCTTTTCTTTTCTTTTCCTCTCCTCTCCTCTTTTCCTTTTCTTCCTTTTTTCCTTTCCCCTTTCCGTTTCCCTTTCCTTTTCCCTTTCCCTTTTTCCCTTTTCCCTTTTCCCTTTTTTCCCTTTTCCCTTTTTTCTCTTTTCTCTTTCCTTTCCTTTCCTTTCCTTTTCTTTTTTTTTCTTTTTTTTCTTTTCTTTTCTTTTTTCTTTTCTTTTTTCCTTTCTCCTTTCCTTTTCCTTTTCCTTTCCTTTTCTTCCTTTCCTTTCCCCTTTCCCCTTTCCCCTTTCCCCTTTTCTTTTCTTCTTTTTCTCTTCTCCTCTCCTCTCTTTTCTCTCCTTCTCCTCTCCTCTCTTTTCTCTCCCCTCTCCTCTCCTCTCCTCTCCTCTCCTCTCCTCTCCTCTCCTCTCTTCTTTTTTCTTTCTTTTCTTTTCTTTTCTCTTCTCTTTTTCTTTTCTCTTTTCTTTTCTTTCCTTCTTTCCTTTCCTTTTCTTCCCTTCCCTTCCCTTCCTTTTTCTTTTTCTTTTCTTCTCTTTTCTTTTTTCTCCTTTCCTTTCCTTTCCTTTCCTTTCCTTTCCTTTCCTTTCCTTTCCTTTCCTTTCCTTTCCTTTCCTTTCCCTTTCCCTTTCTCTTTCCCTTTCCCTTTCCCTCTCCTCTCCTCTTCTCTTCTTTTTTCTATTCTATTCCTTCCTTCCTTCCTTCCTTCCTTCCTTCCTTCCTTCCTTCTTCCCAANTATTCTATTCTATTCTATTCTATTCTATTCTATTCTATTCTATTCTATTCTATTCTATTCTATTCTTCTAAAAATAATGGATAAATGAATCAATTTCTTTCTAGGGCATCATGTCCCTTTGATCTGTATTCATATTCACATAAAGATACATAAGCAATTTCCACATCAATCTGCATTTATTTATTTATTTTACAAAGTGCGCACAAATATTTTTGCATTCCCTAAGACATATTTTGTACAGAGTTTCCTCTATTATATTATTTCTGTATGCAACTTTCTCTTTATGTGCAATTTTTACATTGTCAGCTATGTGGGTGGGGGGAAGGCCTTCAAAAGATGAATTCTTCTTCAATCTGCGTATTATTACAGGAAGTTCAAATTAAGCTTAAAAAAATGAACTCAAATAAAAAAAAAACTCCCTTACGCCTACCTGTGATTTCCTTCTGAACCAGGAAATTAGAAATCCGCACGTCAAGCTCAAAATTTCTTCAAGGACTAGCGGGAACAGCTCCTCCTGTATATATTTGCAGAACAATAAAAATTTTTGCCACAGGCGAGCCCCCCCCCTCCAAGCTTATGTTCCAGCATTTGACAAGGCAAACTAAATAGGCTTCTGTTTGGTTAAACAAAGATGAAACATCTCCATGGATGTTGGTGGGGGGCATACGCACACGCGCAGCACCGTAACCAAACTGTGAAATCAATTTCTGTAATAAGGAACCTGCTGTTACATTGAACAATTAGTTATTCTTGGAACATATGCTGGCAGATGATGCTGCTTGGACTGTCTGGAACCTATGAAGAATGTGCACTGGAGGGAGCTTCTACCTCACTACAGTCAATGCTTATCAGAGCATAACATTGTCGTTCCCTGCAAAGCTGAGCTTTTCTTTAGCCTTGTTTTATGACAGAGTCTGAAGCAGGATTATAACAGCTCAGGCCCCAAAGATATATCAGGATGATTGCAAATAAGACAGCTGCGCAACTTTCTGGTATTAACCAGTATGATTACATGCTATGATTTGTCTTTCAGCATTAGTTCATTTCTGCAGCGACATCAACCTTTAAAACAACTCGGAGCTCTTCTTTCATGGAGAAATTTCTTTTCCTACGTTTACATGCTCCAGATCTTTTAAGCTTCATCTAAGTACCTTTTCCATGTGTGTCTCTGAAAGAAGGCCAGATCTGACAAGGAAAGGGCTTCATCAGTGGTAGCCTTCCCCCAGTTGAGGAATGTCTTTCCTAGAGAGACTTATTGCTATATACACCGTAGTCTTTCAGCCCTAAGTGAAGACCTCTTTGATTTTCCCAAGCATGAATGATCAATCTGTTGTAGGATGTGTGTGAGGAAGGAAGGAAGGAAGGAAGGAAGGAAGGAAGGAAGGAAGGAAGGGAGGGAAGGGAGGGAGGGAAGGGAAGGGAAGGGAGGAAGGAAAGGAAGGTGGCGCAGTGGTTAGAGTGCAGCAGAGCCGAGGTGGCGCAGTGGTTAGAGTGCAGCACTGCAGGCTACTTCAGCTGACTGTTAGCTGCAGTTTGGCGGTTCAAATCTCACTGGCTCAAGGTTGACTCAGCCTTCCATCCTTCTGAGGTGGGTAAAATGAGGACTCAGATTGTTGGGGGCAATATGCTAACTCTGTAAACCGCTTAGAGAGGGCTGTAAAGCACTATGAAGCGGTATATAAGTCTAAGTGCTATTGCTAAGGAAGGAAGATTTGCTATATACCTTTAATTTTTCAAAAGAGGTTCAGCAAGCTTACACCGCATTGGGGCTTTTAAAAGATTTTTTATTTTTTCTTAGTACTTCCTGGAATGGATATGTAGCCATCCAAGCACACTCAGTTATTCCAAGAAATGTTGGGGAAAAATCCTCCACCCTTTAAAAACCCAGCATGCTCCAATTAACATCTAAAGAAAGATAAAATAAATCAGTTAGCTTTCTCATATTATTTTCTTTTTACAATGTGGTGGCTATCTTCCTTTGTTCCCAGCACAAATATCTCCTCATAAACAATAGCTGACCTTAGTCTTGGCTATCATTCACACCTACCATGGATCTAACCACAAATATCTCAATTTGTCTTCCAGAAGGATCTGCAGTTCAATTCTCTTAAAATCCTATTTTTAGCTAATGTTGTCCTGGACTATAGCCTAATTTCAATTTTTTTAATGATAAAAATTGACCAGAAATACAGATCACAGTTGAAATATTCCAACAAGAACTGACTAGAAAATGGTAAGAGACAATGAAGTTACAGATATTCAATAAGGCACTTGTTGAATTCCAGTTTGTTCTAAATTGCATCCTGTATCCTTCTCAGTGGTGGGTTGCTGCCGGTTCGGACCGGTTCTCCCGTACCGGTGGTGGAAATTTGCCAGCTGTCCATGCCCCCGAACCAGTTCTCCGATCGCTGCGGCTGGCAAAGAACCCTCTGCGCATGCGCAGAGGCTTCTGCGCATGCGCAGAGGGTCATTTCCCCGACGTGACGTCACGATGCGAACCGGTAGGGAAGGTAAGTGGAACCCACCCTTGATCCTTCTGGTATACAGATCTATCTTTCCAAAGAGCATTCTCTAAACAGCCAAATCGTTTGAAGTATACCTTTAAATGAGCCCAAGAAGTAGTAGCATGTATTTTAGCCAATGACTGTAATGTTGTTTAAATATCACCTACATGTAGTGAAAAAGCGACATTAGAGAATTAAAGCTCCCCGTGAATGCCACTTTGCTGAACGTAGACTTCTTTAAAATTTATTTTGAAAAGAGCAATAAAATAAAGTTAGCATGGAAATAAGAGAAAATCCTTTCCGCTTGTCTGTTTTGGATTTTATGATCATAGGACAAAACATTTTTTAAATGATCAAGATACTAATAAATTAAACATTTCTCTATAGCATTTAGTTAAAATGGGAACATCTGGAGCTGAGAATCAATTACCCAGAACTAGCAGCTTTGCTAATGAATATTAACTTTAAATTGTACTTCTTTCAAAGTGCCCCTCCCTTTCTCAAGACCCTTCTTTGGGGACAGTGGGAAAGAGAGAAAGCTAAACATTTTAAAGTCCCATTAATTTTAATGTCAGTTAATCAAACATATAAATTTCTTCAAGTGAAAATCCATGCGACTTACATCTATACCTTTTTGCATTTATATTATCATTTTATATGTTTTATCACACTAAACTCAAGTACGCCAATGACTGGGCAAGCCACAGAGAATGGATGCCAATTTCCATACATTTGTAAACAGATTCGCAGAAATGTAAGATTTTTGTTTCTTAAAAGAGAGAATGATGCATAATGTGCTCAAAGTAGGATAATTTAAACCTGGTCATTTGTGCCTTGAGTGAGAATTCTGGGTTGATTTGTTCACTGATCTTTTGTTAGTTTTCTTGCCTGTCCATGGTGTTCTCAGGAGTCTTTCCAATCCAGCCACCAGAAGTCAAGACTGCCTTGAAGGCACATGGTCTACACATGTAGCTAAAACTGCAAAGGAACATTTTTCATCAATTTCTGATTGAAAGTGGATATGGAAGCACATGGGAGTCAATTAAGTCAGGAAATACAAGTTTTGCTAGCTACCACTGAACAAGCACTGTGATATTACTACATCTGAGTTGGGGTTTTAGACAGTTCTTTGATTTGTCTGTATAGTGCATTCTGGGACAAAAGACTTTTGACATAATGATTTAAGAAAAGGTCTTCAATGTATTTCAAACATTGAATAAGCTATCAGAAATATACTTTTCCCAAGGAAAACAGAGTACCACAACTCTGATTTAGCCCTAAGTGCACAGTTGAAGCCACTATGGCTACATTCAACAATTGAAAGCCTTAAGAGGTGGATAGACTCAATTAAAGCGGTGATGAGTGGACTATTAGAAGATTTGAAAGACCAGGTTAAGGATAGGTCACCATGGAGAAAATCTATGTGGTTGCTACGAGCTGAAAGTGAATTGATGGCACATAATCAATAAATCAATCAGTGCAGATCATGAATATTATGAGACCAACTTTCAGTCTTTTATTAACATGGTGTGGGGGATAACCTATGGCTCTCCAGATGTAACAGAATGATAAGATCAGTCATATGGTCACTGGCATTGGGGGATCTTAAGATTTATAATTCAGAACATCTGGAAGGCTACAGGTTTGCCATCCTCTGTCAATAATAAATATGTTTGCTGTTAATCGACTGATTTATATTTATGTGAATTATTATTTTATTTATTTATGTTTCCTATTAAATTTATTATGGCTGCCGACTCCATTAGACTGGCTGGTAGGTGGCTTAGAATATCCAAATAAACAATTAAAACAGTTTAAAACATGAAATCTAAAGTAACCCAGACTAAAATAACTATAACTTACAAATACATGAAGGGCTCCATAAACAAACTACCACTGGGCACTTGAGCCGAGGTGGCGCAGTGGTTAGAGTGCAGCACTGCAGGCTACTTCAGCTGACTGCTAGCTGCAGTTCGGCAGTTCAAGTCTCACCGGCTCAAGGTTGACTCAGCCTTCCATCCTTCTGAGGTGGGTAAAATGAGGACCCAGATTGTTGGGGGCAAGATGCTGACTCTGTAAACCTCTTAGAGAGGACTGTAAAGCACTGTAAAGTGGTATATAAGTGCTATTGCTATTGCTATTAAGCATATTGGTTTTACACTTAAGCACTCCAACTCTCAACCTACTCAGAATCCTCCAAAAAGGACTTATAAAACTATATAAGTGCTATTGCTATTGCTAAACTAAGCCCAGGCCTGAGAAGATATTCAGGTCTTAAGAACCTTCCAGAATGACACAAGAATGGTCACCATCCTTATTGTAGGAGATGGCCAGGCTGAGCCCGAGGGAGGGGCTCAAATGCATCATCAGTCTCGAGTCCCTTCTTGCCCACAAGAGATCTTAGTCCAGCCCACCTTGAATTCTGTTGACCCTTATCTACCCCCAATTTGCTTTCAACCTTTGTAGTTCAGATTCTTGTAGAGAACACTAGCATGCAATAAACCTACATTCATTTGAACTACCTGGATTCCTGATTTCCTGTGTTTGACATATACAGTATTTCTGAGAGATAGCTGTTCCAGAGGGTGGTGTTGTTCCAGGGGTGAAATGCAGCCGGCTCTATCCGGCTCGCGAGAGCTGGTAGGGCTGGCTGCCGTAGTTCAGAGAGCCAGTAGCGCCGGCGGCCTCTGCGAAGGCTCTGCGCATGCGCAGACATGTGCGTGAAGCGTGCGTGAAGCATGCGTGCGCTCGCTGAGCTCGCTGGCGTACGGCATGCACACATTAGCGAGCTGGTAGGACAGGTAAGTACATTTTTACCCCTCGGTTGTTCCCTCAATCCTACAAAATGACAGTGTGTAATTTAGGGAAACTGAAGCACACCCATTCTCTCAAATATATCCAAAAAAAAAAAATTGCAGATATGATTTGTTTGTTTTTCTTTATGTGCCTGCTCTTTATTAAACTTTTCAGGCTGCCTAGTTTTATTGTTAATGATGGGGATGAGAAAAATATCTCTCCCCCCCCCGCCCATTCCACATGATTCATAATTTTATTAAGCCTCTATTAAGTGAGGTGTGAAGGCATGGACTAGCCTTACTAACATATTGTTCATCAAGAAAGCAGTCGCTGATCTATCTAGGGTGTCATTTGTAATCATTATAAGTCTTTGAAATGAAAATACCAAGATGAAGAGAGTCGGGTTATTAACTGCTGAGATTTAATACATTCTAATCTATCCCACTGAGCTAATAGACATTATATTTGGTACTTTCCTTTAATAATCAGAATGGAATTTCATCTGTTTCAGAACTGCAACATTCTGAAACTTTGCTGAAGAGCCAAGATTTGTACAGCATGTGTATTTAGTTGCTTTTCCGAAATCTTTGTTTTCCAGTGAAATTTGCTTTCCCATCTCATGAAAAATATGGTTTCAGGCATTTACCCTGGATTCTTTCATACAAATTTAAATATTTAAAATATTTATACATGGCCACCCATGTGAAGCAACTCTGAGTGGTTCACAATTTCCACAAACTTGTCACCTCCTTCCATTCAGCTCCCCATCTGTGGTTACCATTGTTGACCAAATAGCCTTATGGATTATCCCAACTGTTTAAATCAAGTTCTTTCCTATTTCCAAAGAAATAGGGGGTGGGGGGAAGGAATAAATAGTGGTGGGGAGATATTTTGTGACTATTGTAAGACTATTGAAGTCTGAAACAAAGATCACACCACCACATTTTCTCATTACTGACATTTTCTCATTACTGACATTTTCTCATTACTTTGAAGCTGTTCTTAAATTCATGAATTATGACTGTGATCAGTTGTTATGTCTGAATGAGCTGGAGTGCGGGGAGAGTTGCACCCATGGCAGAGGTGGGTTCGGACCAGTTCGGACCGGTTTGCCCAAACCGGTAGTGACCCGCTGGTGACATCACAATGATGTCACCAATCCGGTTCGGTCGGTGCTGGTCCGTGGGCGCCGCCATCTTTTTTTAAAAAAAATTCTTCTGCACATGTGCAGAAGCCGAGTTTCCGGCACTGCACATGCGTCACCATCTTGTTTTCTGCATTATTTATTTATTTATTTATTTTTGCACTGTGCATGTGCATGCGCGCGCGCCCATGAGGCGCGGCCACGCGGTGCAGGAGGAAGCGAACCTGCAGCGAGGTAAGTTAGAACCCACCCCTGACCCATGGGAATGGTCAGATAAGAGGCAACTTAGCCCACAGCAGGAATGTGGGTGTGTAAAAGTTTCAACAGGGACCCTCCTTAGTTTCTTGGGCTGTTAAAAGCAACAGGGGAGAAGTATGCTTTCAAACTTACATGATTCTATTAATTTAACATTACAATACACTGAGAATTAGATCATCTGGGTGTGCTTCCTGTCTGGACTACCTCATAAGGCTGAGACTAATATATTAACTGAACAATTTCTGCATGTTTATAGACAAATTCGTCATCCTTGTCAAGCACCGGGAAAATCAGGAGATTCAGGCAGGTCAAAGAAGTATAAAGATTTATTGCAATCTTAAGCTCTCTACAAAAATCTGAGCTACTAACAGTCCAGGGAAATCATAGGTTCTACTTGCATTTCTGTGTCTCCAGGGAGACAATTGTTCTGAGCATAATGGGAAGACAAGATTTGCTGTTCCCAGAGAGAAGAAAAATAAGCAAAGAGATTGATTCTAACCCTAAAATATAAGTGATGACAGTTATGTCCCCAATCTGCTGTCATCATTGAGTGAAGAATGTTCCTAAAGTAATCTTTCGTGGCAACTTGAAAGAAACACATATTCATCCATCCACTCCACATAAAATAAAAAGATAAAGAAAAGTTCCCAGAATAATGGGAAGATTCTTGGATTGCTGTGGTAATTTATAAAGGTCCATTAAATAACAAATGCTCCTCCACAGTTGCTGAAGAACAGATCCAATATGTTCCAGCAACAGAGAAATGGCCTTTGAGGTCATCTTGACTCTTACATTATAGTACAAAGAAATCGTCTAATTAGAGCACCTTGTGTGGATTGAATCTCAGCCATTTACACCAGCCGTGCAAAGCCAACAAAGGGCAGCAACCAGGGGTGAGTTCTAACTTACCTTGCTGCCGGTTCGCTTCCTCCCACGCTGCGTGGCCCCACCTCATGGGCGTGGTGCCAAAAAATCCAAAAAAAATTCTCCCCCCCCCCCAAAAAAAAGCCAAAAACAAGATGGCAATGCATGCGCAGTGCCGGAAACTCGGCTGCTGCGCATGTGCGGAAGAAAAAAAATAACCCCCCCCAAAAAAAATCCAAAAAAAAGATGGCGGCGTCCACGGACCGGCACCGACTGAACCAGTTCCATGACATCACCAGCGGGTTGCTACCGGTTCGGGCGAACCGGTCCGAACCGGTCCGGACCCACCTGTAGCAGCAACAAAAGAAGAAGGAGAGGACATGAATGTAATCCATGTTGCAAATATCAGATACATCTAGTAATATTATTTTTCTACTAGTTTTACTAGTGCTTTTGTTGATACTGTTGTTAAGATCAATCAATTCACAGATTACTGGAACACCATTCAATGTGTTCTTTTTGGATCAACTAGTTTTAAGTCCTTTTTGGAGGATTCTGAGTAGGTTGAGAGTTGGAGTGCTTAAGTGTAAAACCAATATGCTTAATAGCAATAGCAATAGCACTTATATACCACTTTACAGTGCTTTACAGCCCTCTCTAAATGGTTCACAGAGTCAGCATATTGCCCCCAACAATCTGGGTCCTCATTTTACCCACCTCGGAAGGATGGAAGGCTGAGTCAACCTTGAGCCGATGAGATTTGAACCGCCGAACTGCAGCTAGCAGTCAGCTGAAGTAGCCTGCAGTACTGTACTCTAACCACTGCACCACCTCGGCTAAGTGGAGGCTGTTAGCAATAACAACATGCTGTGTGAATGTGGAGAGATGCCACCCCATCTGCTTGTATGTCGACTACTACCAGAAACATGTACTGATAATGACTTATTTTTGGTCAATGATAAAGTCAAGAAGGTGGCTTCATTCTGGCAGTCTAAATTTTGATCTAGACACGGAAGAAGAATCAATTAGTTGTCATTTCTTATGGAAACATCGTCTTTGTTCTAATGACTGCCATGCACACCCAGAGCCAAGGCTACAAAATGATAATAGCAATAGCAATAGCCCTTAGACTTACTGTATATACCAGTGATGGCGAACCTTTTTTGGTCCGCGTGCCAAAAGGGTGTGTGTGCGCGCGCACTAGCGTGCGCGCATGCCCACACCCATTCCCTCCCCCCATGCATGTGCACAACCCCCCCACGCTGCCCCCTGCGCATGCCCCCCCCCGCGAATGCGCAAAGGCCTCACTGAAGCCTGGGACGGTGAAAAACGGCCCAACGGGCAAACCGGAAGTTTGGAAAAATGCACTTCCGGTTTGCCCGTTGGCCGTTTTTCACACTCCGGAGGCTTCAGGCAAGCTTCCTGAAGCCCCGGAGTGCAAAAAACGGCCCAACGGGAAAACCGGAAGTGTGTTTTTCCGAACTTCCGGTTTGCCCGTTGGGCCATTTTTTGCACTCCGGGGCTTCAGTAAGCTTCCCTGAAGCCTCCGGAGTGCGAAAAAGGGAAGCATCCTGAAGCCTGGGGAGGGCAAAAATGGCCTTCCCCAAGGCCGAAAATCAGCTGGCCAGTGCACACATGCGCGCTGGAGCTGACATAGGGCAACACCTCGCGTGCCCTCTGATATGGCTCCGCGTGCCACCTGTGGCACGCGTGCCATAGGTTCGCCATCACTGGTATATACCGATTCATAGTGCTTTACAGCCCTCTCTAAGCAGTTTACAGAGTCAGCATCTTGCCCCCAACAATCTAGGTCTTCATTTTACTGACGGATGGAAGGCTGAGTCAGTCTTGAGCCGGTCAGGATCGAAGGAATCGAACTTTTGGCAGTGAGCAGAGTTAGCCTCCACTGTGCCATCACAGCTCTTGGTGGTGGTTGTATGAAAGAGGTAAAACACTAATCAAGGTTGCCAAGAGAGCAAAATGAAACAAGACCCAAAAAGCTGCTGTATGCTACTGCTACGGTCCATGAAAAATTTGGAAAAGTATCTCCTGATCAATTTTCATCTTATTCTTGTTCTATGCCCACTCATCTCTTTTCCTTGTGTGCTACACCTTCTAAGCCTAAAAATGGAGGCGGTATTGCCTTTAAAATATTCTGGAATTTGCTCTGAGAGTCTTCCTGGCTAAGGACCAAGGCAAAAATGCAAGCAAAAGTTAAATTAATTATGAATTAATTATATTGATTAAATAAACTTTCCTGCCTTCAAGCGGAGGAACAGAAGTGTGAGAGTCCATTTCCCAACAGCTTTAGCAAGGGATTAACCAGTACAACACCCTCAACAGCTCAATGTCACTAAAAAAACACTTTTTTTAACTGCCTGAACTAGTACATATTTCTTTTCTGCCAGTTCTCTTTCGTTGTGATGAAAGAGAATTGATTTTTGAAAGTTTTTCAAAAGAGAAGAGATTTTCAGAGATTCTTGGATATTCTCAAGGGTGAAGCATGGCTCTGTGTGTGTGTGTGTGTGTGTGTGTGTGTGTGTGTGTGTGTGTGTGTGTGTGTATGTATGTATGTTTGGGTGGGTATACTTCTTCCTCTACTTCTGTCCAATTTCAAAAGAACATTGTCCAACAAAGGACATTCTACTGTTGGTCTTTCTTGGTGGTGCTCCTTCCCACACTGATAAGAGGTCTTGTCCTGGAGAAATTTATCCATCAAACTTTTATTAGTTTATATAAGAGTATAAAATACACAGGAAAATAAAATTAATGGGAAAGCAGAGGAGGAGAAAAGGGGAAAGGAGAAAGTAGAGAGGGGTAGAGAGGGAAAAAGAAAAAGAAAAAAAAGTGTTGACTTCCAACTCTTTTTAGCACAGTAGAAGATAATATCATTATAATCTCAACTTTTAACTTTTACACAATAATGTGTATTACTGTCCTCAAGAAATTAAGAATTTCTTTTCCTAGAGAAATGTTCTAGACAATTTTTGTATCTATCAGAGAATAGACCATGTGTGCTTAACTCTAGTCTGCATGCTATTGATCAATGGATTATGTGTGCATATATTTAGAGATGAATGAAGGACACATTACCATCTTCTCTTAATTATCCAAGAATGCTCAACAATCTCCTTTTAAAAAAGGCATTCTGCCCCCTGGTGAAGGACAGAGGAAAGCCTTCTGAATCTTTTATTTATTTATTTTATTTTATTTATTTTATTTGTTTGTCAAACATGTACAAGATAGCAGGTATAGGTATAAACATAAACATAATCAAAGTGAATACAGATAGATGAGGACAATAGGACAGTAGGACAGGGACGGTAGGCACGCTGGTGCGCTTATGCACGCCCCTTACAGATCTCTTAGGAATGGGGTGAGGTCGACAGTAGACAGTCTAAGGTTAAAGTTTTTTGGGTTTGGGGAAGAAACCACAGAGTCAGGTAGTGAATTCCAGGCATTGATCACTCTGTTGCTGAAGTCGTATTTTCTGCAGTCGAGTTTGGAGCGGTTTACCTTAAGTTTGTATCTATTGTGTGCTCGTGTATTGTTGTGGTTGAAGCTGAAGTAGTCATTGACAGGTAGGACATTGTGGCAGATAATTTTATGAACTACATTTAGATCGGTTCTAAGGCGACGTAGTTCTAAGTTGTCTAGGCCCAAAATTTCAAGTCTGGTGGAATAAGGTATTCTGTTGCGAGTGGAGGAGTGGAGGACTCTTCTCGTGAAATATTTTTGGACTCTCTAAATTGTATTAATGTCCGATATGCAGTGCGGGTTCCAGACAGGAGAGCTGTATTCAAGAATTGGTCTAGCGAACAATCTCTTGTACTCTTATGGTCCCATGAGTGCTCTTTAGATGAGCATAAGATACATAATTATGAGCATAATTAGCCCATCACCAAGAACAATCTCCATTATGTGTCCACCTGAAGACTTTAAAAATCAAACAATACATGACCAACTCAGCCTTGCACCTCCCAACTGTTCAAAATATTCTCTCTCCATAGAATTTTAGCCAAAGCTGATCTCAAGCTAGCATACCAAAGGTCTCTCTCTCTCTCTCTCTCTCTCTCTCTCTCTCTCTCTCAGGGGGTGGGGAAATCAGAGAGAAATAATTACTCTGTTTTGTTTTAGTACACAGCTGTTGTTATTACCATGCATGATATATGTGGAATCTGGAGCAATTTTTCTTAAGTCTGTGAACCGTGATTGCTGATTTCCCTTGCTACCCATAGAGCTTCAGTGCATAATAAAAAAAAAATCATTTTTTAAAAAGGAAGGGTGGAAAGCGTTTTGACATTTCTCTGTGGGTGAGATTTCAAATGCTCTGAATGGTATGACAACAGGGACAAAAGAAATTGGAAGATAGTTCTGGTCATACGCCCAGATCTTCTTCCAAGAGAAGGTAATTGCAGTTGTTTGGGAAAACTGCCTTGCACATATAACTCAATGCTCAATATTAAACAGGGCCAACTCTTCTTAGCTTTTAAGTCTAGAAAGAGTGTCCTAGGTGCTGCTTACCAAAGGTTCTGGGGCCATAAGCAGCCTTCAAATCTTTGGACATGACCGCTTCTATAGGTATCTGGGCCACGGTGGCACAGTGGTTAGAATGCAGTACTGCAAGCTACTTTGGCTGATTGCCGGCTGCCTGCAATTTGGCAGTTCGAATCTCACCAGGCTCAAGGTTGACTCAGCCTTCCGAGGTGGGTAAAATGAGGAGCCAGATTGTTGGAGGCAAGAGGCTGACTGTAAGGCCCTGTCTCTCCTTCTTTCCCAAGAAAGTGTAGACTCTTGAAACTTGGTATTTCAAAAGGAATCTTTTATTGAGAGGAAGTGATAGCAGAACAAAGGCAAAACAGATTCTAAATTCCCTCCGATACAGTTAGAAATAGATCTTTAGAATCCCTCCCTCCAGTCCGATGTGGATTTAGCCAATCCACAGGTGTGAAGATGTTATTGTAATGCCCTTCCTGAGAAACAGATAAGGAGCTGTTCCCAGGGTCCTCTTCCACTTCTAGCAAACTGAGACAATCCACATGGCCCTCCCTCCTTATTACATTCCACAAAAGGTGAGAATACTCCAGGGTGCTTGGGCTCCAGGATAAAGGTGAAAAAATTCAGCTTATCCCCATGTTCCCCCCTCCCTCCATTTGAATGGCAGTATCACGTTAGGGATCTGACACTGACTCTGTAAACCACTTAGAGAGGGCTGTAAAGCACTGTAAAGCGGTATATACTGTAAGTCTAAGTGCTATTGCTATTTCTATCCAAGTTAAAATCATCAAATTACTATTTTTACTGTGACTGAAGATGATGATTATGATATTCATGAAGCACAACAACATTAAGTAGCGTTAATCATTGCAATGTGAATTGGTATTGAATTAAAATCAATTTAATTTTTGACACACTCTTTTCTCTCTGGCCATTCACAACCGAGTGCAACCCTGATTACATAGCTACGCTGCCTAACAATGCCACAGAAGTAAATTTAAAAATTGTGGTGGGAAGGGGTTTCAGTGCTTCAGAGGGAAGGATGGATCCTCTTGGTAGATGAAACTCACTCTTCCAACACAACATAGAAAATTTCACAAACCTTCTCGTGTTTCAAAGGAACCTGAAATGTTCATTGTCTCTGCATACCAATACCATCTGCAGTGATTCACTTAATAACTGTGGCAAGAAAATCCATAAAATGAGGCAAAACTCACTTAACAAAGGTCTCACTTATTAAAAGAAATTTTGGGGTCAATTGTGATGATAAGTCAAGGACTACCTGTAAGATATTTAGATACAAAAAGTTATAATAAATAAATGGGGAATATAATCTAGATTTGCCTAGTTTAAGAGAACAGAAATGAAAAGTTTGCTGGTCCTCTGGCCTCAAAAGATTTGTCTGCCCTACCTTTATATGGTTTTATTTATTGCTAATAAAACCAGAACATGAAGAATGGGAAGGTAGTTTTGGGTCGAATTTGGATGAAATAGGGTGGTGATGATGGAATATGAAATATTTACTGAGCTGTGGTGGCACAGTGGTTATAATGCAGTATTGCAGGCTAACTCTGCCCACTGCCAGGAGTTTGATCCTAACCGGTTCCAGGTTGACTCAGCCTTCCATCCTTATGAGTAAAATGAGGAGCCAGATTGTTGGGGGCAATATGCTGACTCTGTAAACCACTTAGAGAGGGCTGTAAAGCAATGGGAAATGGTATATAAGTCTAAGTGTCCTTCCTTCCTTCCTTCCTTCCTTCCTTCCTTCCTTCCTTCCTTCCTTCCTTCCAGAAGGTAGTACTGCAGGCTAATTCTGCTGACTGACAGCAGTTTGATCCTAACTAGCTCAAGGTTGACTCAGAAAAAACAATTATTACCAACCTGCCTTCCATTGAGGACCTGTATACTGCACGAGTCAAAAAGAGGGCTGTGAAAATATTTACAGACCCCTCACATCCTGGACATAAATTGTTTCAACTCCTACCCTCAAAATGATGCTATAGAGCACTGCACACCAGAACAACTAGACACAAGAACAGTTTTTTCCCGAACGCCATCACTCTGCTAAACAAATAATTTCCTCAACACTGTCAAACTATTCACTAAGTCTGCATTACTATTACTATTAATCTTCTCATCATTCCTATCACCCATCTCCTCCCACTTATGACTGCATGACTGTAACTTTGTTGCTTGTATCCTTACGT
>QLTV01001116.1:1520928-1531515 GCA_003457575.1 Thermophis baileyi
CTATCATATATCTATCTTTCTTTGTAATATTTCTTTCTCTCTCTCTCTCTATCATCTATCTATCTATCATCTATCTATCTATCTATCTATCTATCTATCTATCTATCTATCTATCTATCTATCTATCATCTATCTATTATCTATCTATCTATCTATCTATCTATCTATCTATCTATCTATCTATCTATCTATCTATCTATCATTTGATGATGTTTTTCTTTTGCATCAGTTTGGACATGGTTAACCATTGCTTTCTTCCAGCATGCTCCCCCACCCCCAATTCCCATTTTCCGAATCAATTCTAAGTCCTGATGGTCTCCCATCCCTTTGAGATCACTTAAGGTTAGCTATATGTCGATGAAGATTCTCAATCATCCAGGTAGAGTTGTCTGAAGTTGTGTGAAGGTTGAATCATTGCAACTGGACTAATTTTGAGGAAGCTGCCTGGATGGGCAGCAAAACCCACAACAAAATTAGTCCAGTTGCAATGATTCAACCTTCGGATAACTTCAGACAACCTTCAGTTAAGGTTAGCTAGCTACTTAGTCCAAATATTTTCATGCCAACTTTTCCCACTGGTTTTATACAACTTCCTTTCTCAAATGTATGCTGCTTTTAATTAACTTTTCCACCAAGCGCAGTAGACAGCAACAGATCCCTATCAGCTGCTCTTTAAGCCACAGCAGTTCCTGCATGGATGAATCACAACATGTTGAAATATGAAAAAAAATAATAATCCAGATTTATTTTTGTATATCCCTAAATCACAGCAGAGGGGGATTCTGAAACTTAAAGTTAGTTACAACTGTAATGAAAACTCGGTAGCAAGCTGAGAGTTAACTCAAACACTTAGGGACTTCAATTTCCATATTAGCCACACCTCAGCAAATCTTATTTCATTACAGGATGGCTCTCTTCCTCCAGAACCACAAGGATAATTTTAGTGATTAACTTTAAATTGGGGATAACGCATTAACATGCATTAACATAATATCAAAACAATTCCTTGCAATTATTACTTAACCTGGGTCATTTCAAAAACCCTCCCTTCCTCATTTCATCTCTCTTTACAACACCTCCCCTTTATTAACCAACAGAGACAACACACACACACACACTAAGGATAATAAGTTAGAGAACTGTAAAATGAATACACTTACCAAAAGTGATTCTCTCAAGCTAAGCAAGGAGTAAGTCTTTAAAAAGAAATTCCGCTTGAATCCTTAATAATCTAACTGGTGCTTGTCTGAAGGGAGATGTGAGATTTTTCTAGGTCCTTTGGAGCTAGCATAGGGAGAAAGAGAGAGAGAGAGAGATGAGAAAGGGCCTTTGTGAAAATCTAATCAGAGATGACCAACTAGAGGCCACTGAACAAGGCTCAAAGGGTCAAATGAAAGCCACATATATCACTATACTAGCATGCAAGTGGCATGAATTAAGTACCTTCATACATTGTGTCTCCACATCATGGCACTGTCTGTGTTATGATGCCATGTTCTATATGCTGTAATGCTGACACCTTCATGGCCATTGAACTCCACCTTTTTAGCCTTGAAAGGAGTGTGGAAAATTGAAAAGTGAGTCTCTCACCATTTTGAGATAAGGAGAGAGCTTTGGGATCAACCGCCAAATAGAGGGTCATTGATGTGCTTGGTAGGCAACATGGTCTACTGGCCAAGGATCTCTTCCAAGAAGGAGGAGAAGAACAGAAGCCAGGTTAAAAAAAAAAGAGGCTATGGTCTAACCAAGGGTTCTGGGATCTACCATTGAGATCTTGTTAGAAACATCTTTCTTCGACGACGTTTTACACAAACTTCGTTGCAATTGCTCTGCGATCACTTGGGTTGTGCCTTCCAAATCATCTAACAATTACAGTTGAGTTTGATCACCAATGCCTATAGGTAGGCAGAGAACAGAAGGTCTGGTGATCTTTGTGTGTGTGTGTGTGGGGGGGTTATTCAAACACTGGAACGATCTGATCTTGCTTGTTGACTTCAAGCCTAAGGCAACCTCTCTGGAAAATTTGGCTTTGGACCAGATGTGAGAACTCTTGGCTATTACAGTAATTCTGGCCCTTGTTGGCTTAACATCTGGACTGGGACTGATACCAAGAGTGATTGGATTGCTGAATATTTTATCCTCCTTAAAGGAGTTGTTTGCTGGGTGATGGAAGAGAAGTGCAAAAGTGGGTTTTAATGCACAAAAGGGTATAACCCTGGGGTCCTTGGTGCTCTCTGATGTTTCACTCTATCTGATACCTAGTTTGATAATTAAATGTCTGCAAGAAAATCACCAAATTCAGAGAGCACCAAGGACTCCATAGTTGAACCCTGAGCTACAAATAGCAATAGCACTTAGACTTATATACACAGTGCTTTACAGCCCTCTCTAAGAAGTTTACAGAGTCAGCCTATTGGCCCCAACAATCTGGGTCCTCATTTTACCAACCTCGGAAGGATGGAAGGCCGAGTCAACCTTGAGCTGATGAGGATTGAACTGCTGGCAGTCAGCAGAGTTAGCCTGCAATACAGCATTTTAACCACTGTGCCATCACAGCTCATTTTCTATTCTCTACTGGTTCTAACAGGTTATAAAAACAGAAGTCTAGCTGTTCAGGCAATCTGATCCATCTATGTTTACTGGGCAGACAGATTTCATTGAAAGAAGTTGCAGCTTTAAAGGAGCTGGTGACAGCAGTAAGGTTTAAGTGTCCCTTTTTGCCAGTGGGAAAACTATTACAATCCAAGCCATTTCCAAAGAACAGATTATCCCAATGGAAAGTATGCAAATCCCTTTATTCTTCTTATTAATAACATATACCTTGTTTTATCTTTATCAAAATAGTTTTATAGCATATCTCACCATGGTATCAATAAGAAAAGGGAGGCAATTACTTTTGAATAAGATTAGAAATAAAATAAAATGATACTAAAAACCCAATCCCAAGGAACTGCTACTGTTTGTCAAAGAATATTCACTTGTTATTAAGTATCCATGAAATTCTAAAATATAAGAATTAGTTAAAGCTTTCTTTTGAGCAGTATCTATAATCTTTCATTTGCAAAATAGTATCTGTTACTGTGTAATTTTACTACATTTTTGAAAAAAAAAATACTTTGGAAAACAATAAAAAAAATACTTGAGAGAAAACAGAAAAATGCTAAAATACTTTTGGAATAAAATCAGTTCATTTCCTTCTGAAATAACTCTGAAATGCTTCTTCCCCAAATCTAAATATATTCCATTTCAGATTTTACAGTTCTGTCCCAGATGATTTTCCACACCTGAATTTCATGGGTTAGATTTTTTTAAAAAGGAGGATAGAGATAAACATACATGCAGTAGAGAAATTTGTATCTACACATACAGGCAGCTATTAGAAAATATTTATTATTTAAATGTGCATAATATACAGGTGAAAGTAAATATAAATGCTTGCATAGGCTTTTTAAAGCCTTTATTTTGGCATCAACATGGAAAGAGGATGAAACAAATTAATGCTTTGGAAGCAGGCAAAGCAAAAATGGACCAAAATATATAAATTCACCCTTCATCATACAACTCACAAGCAAAATAAGATTTTAAGGATGATTGCACACTGGATTTTTGTTTCTTTTGTGCAACATCATGTGACGTGTCAAAAAGTGGGTTGCAACACTGTGATGTAAACTCTGGCCTTACATACACAGTCTCATTATTGGAAACAAGCATGTATTTCATATAATTTGAACTATGACCACAGTGTTTCATCATTTGCCCCATCCTTCTCCTCCCCAAGACACCTATGGCATTATAAAAAAAAAATTCCTCTGATAACCTCAGTGTAAAAGCATACCTAAAGTGCTTCTATGAGGAACAACATACATAGACAGGGTCTACGAATCTATGAAGTCTAGTAGAATCCATGAATGCCTGAAAGTCTATGGAGATTCTCAGTCATCCAGGTCATGGTTGTCTCAAAGGTGTTTTTTCAGGAGGCAACTGGACTTTCTTGTTTTTCTTTGAAGATGTTTCGCTTCTCATCCAAGAAGCTTCTTCAGCTTTGAGCTGAAGAAGCTTCTTGGATGAGAAGCGAAACATCTTCAAAGAAAAAATCAAGAAAGTCCAGTTGCCTCCTGAAAAAGCACCTTCGGGACATGAATGCCTGATTTTTCAAAAAATGTAAACTGCCCGTCCTTCTAAATAACAGGTCCCTCTTTAATGTTGCCTTGCATCAGGTTGTCCCACCTCTTTGGAATAGCCTCCTACCTGAGATCTGAGAGATGGCTCAGAGATGGCCTTTTAGTCTTCTGGAGGGCCACAAAGACCTGGTTCCACCCCCCACCCCCCAAAGCATTTGGCTGGGATGGGGGTTCATCTGGGAGTATATTTGGCTGATGCTTGAGAAAGGAAGGGTATTTTTGTTTTTAACCATGTTTTTATGAATTGTTGTGAGCCACCTAGTGTTGTTATATGAGATAGGCAGCCATATAGATCCTGAAAACAAACAAGCCCATTATTTGAGACACTATCAAAGAGAAGAGAGTAGCAACCTATTCTCCAAAACATCTGAAGGCAAGACAAGAAGCAATGAATAGAAACTTATCGAAGAGAGATCCAACTTAGAATTAAGGAGAAATATCCAACTAAGAACAATGAATAACTGGAATGAGTTGCCAGTTGTGGGTGCTTCAACACTGGAGGTTTTTAAGAAGAGATTGGACAGCTATTTGTCTGGAATGGTATAGGGTCTCCTGCTGGAGCAAGGAGTTGGACTAGAAGACCTCCAAGATTCCTCCCAACTTTATTATTCTATATTCTGTAAGCAAACAAATTTTACCTCTCACCTCTTACAATGCCAAGCAGCTGAGTCAATCAGTGTCAAAGATCCAACCACCATTACAAATAACTGAAACTTGTAATAGAATATAGTATCCATATCGCAAAAAAAAAAAAAGAAAGAATGGAAAAGTTGCAAAGTCAAGTCCCCCTATGAAATCAGATTAGTATTTGCCAATGCCTTATCTTCTGGGGGTACAACTTATTCTCCTTGTTTTGGGGTTGGGGATAAGTTAGATCAATGGTTAGTTATCCCGCTTCCCAGTCCACCCACCCCATATATCTTTTTTTTATGACATTAAAGGGTAATTCTTCCAGCACAATGGAGCCCTGGGAACTAAGCTGATAACAATTTCCAACATCAAGACAAGCAGATGTTCACTTGAGGCTGCAAAGATGAAAATTTAACAATATTGCTTGAAGGGAGGAAAGAATGTCATGAAGAAGAAGCAAGATAAGACAAATCCACTCTGTCCAAAAATTAAATAGGTGATGACTCAAGGAAAAGAATAATAGAAATAGATATAAATAGCATCTCTCTCACATAAAATTAGCCAGAGAGAAATTGGAACTAAGCCAAATGGTTGTTCAAGAGGGGGGAAAAAACATTACAATGGTTATTTGGACAATTCCAATGTACAGTAAAAAGAGCCAGCTCCAGAGAATCTAAAAATGTCCCCCAGAAGCTAATTCTGTGCAAAAAAAAAATTGTTTTGCAATTTATTATTATTATTATTTATTGTATTTCTATGCTGCCCAACTCCCAAGGGACTCTCACAGGGACTTTCACAGAAGTCCCCCCCCCTTGTAAAAGAGTCTTTTCTTTTTCTACTTAAGAAGCTGAGAAATTATTTTGAATCATTTTGAATAAGTTTTTTGAACTTCCTTTCTTTCTTGGTGTAATTGGTGGAGGGTGAAACTAATTCAAATAGTATTGTACTCTGTTTCACATTTTGCTATCATCCTAGAACTTCTGTTGCTTCCCATAATTCCCAGTCCAAAGGAAGGGGACATTCGCTGTGGCCTCGTGGTCACCTTGTAACTAAATAGATGCAAGAACACTGATGATAAAATTCATACAGCTTCTTTATGTTCATAGAACAGTGTCTCAAAATGAACAAACTGTCCAGAATAGATATAGAAAAGTAGAATATATCAAGATTTACAAGCTATAAAGACAAGCTCAACTCTTAATGGAAATATTTTGTTCTTGGCTGCAGTACAGAAATGGCCTACCATCCCCTTCTTGTGGGATATATTTTGAACCTTCCCAGTTTAGCCTACAACCTTGGAATTTCTTGAAAGTATTTCATCCAAATATAAACAGACCTAAACTACTTATCTTCTCTGTCTAGACGCCATCCAAACTGATGTTCATCCTATCAGAAGGCTATTAGCTTCTACATGAAAAAGGGTTAGGTGTTGCCCCCTATGGAGGAATTAATTAAAGCTCTGAAAAGATGTTTTACAGATTTACAGATTAACAGAGTTGGAAGGGACCTTATAGGCAGGGGTGGGTTCCTCCTGGTTCGGACCGGTTCTCCCGAACCGGCAGCAGCCCGCTGGTGATATCACAATGATATCACCGAACCAGATCGGTCGGTGCCGGTCCGTGGGGACCACCATCTTTTTTTTTAATTTTTTAAATTTTTTTAATTTTTTTAAATTTTTTTAAATTTTTTATTTTATTTTATTTTCCTTCTGAGCATGCGCAGAAGCCGACTTCCGGCACTGTGCATGCGGTCGCCATCTTTTTTTCGGCTTCGGGTTTTTTTTAGTTTTTTGGGATTTTTTGTTACTGCGCATGCGCGCGCGCGCCCACGCGGCGTGGGAGGGAGCGAACCGGCAGCGAGTTAAGTTGGAACCCACCCCTGGTCAGGTTTAAGAAACGGTCTCAGTGTCTTGTTGGTTTGATGTAAGAAGAGGAGAGATAAAAAGCTGTGGAGCTAACAAATGAAGGTCTTCCCAGAATACAAGTAGTCCTCGACATACAGCAGTTTATTTAGCGACCGTTCAAAGTTACAATGGCACGGAAAAAGTGACTTATGACCAGTTTTCCCTTCTTCATATGTTTTAGTCTCTAGTCCCCTAATCATCCTGGTTGCTCTCCTCTGCATTTTTTCTAGAGTCTCAACATCTTTTTTATAGTGTGGTGACCAAAACTGGATGCAGTTCTCTAGGTGTGGTCTTACTAAGGTTTTATGTGTAATGTGTATGTGTAACAAAACAGTATGTGTTTTGTTACACATACTGCTGAGATCATGTTTTCAATGGTCCAGGAGTGCTTGTAAACATGAGAAACCCTACACAGTCACGGCCCAGCCACATCAATAGTGCAGAACATGAATGACTTTCTGGGGATCTCTACACCCTTGTCAGCCAGAAGGAACACAATTTATTGTAAAACACACATTTTACAGACATGTGCTTGCATGTCTCCATTGGGTGGGAGATACCAGAAGCTGTACACATGATCAACCTTGAATAGTTCATGGAGAGAAGATCCAAGACTACGGGAAAACTGTGAAGTTACACAACAATATCTCAAAAAAGGTGGGGAAAACCTCTATTGTATCACTGCAAAGAAAGCTGCATAGATGTAGTCACTAACTTACAGATTCCTACATCAGTGGTGAAATGCTCCCGGTTCGGCCCGGTATGGGCGTACCGGTAGCGCCGCCTGCCAGTGGTTCGGAGAACCGGTAGCGATGGCAGTGCGAGGCTCCGTCCACCCACCCAGATGCCACCATTTTGTTTTGTTTTTTACCCTTTGTGCATGTGCAAAGCATTCTGTGCATGCACAGAGGGTGAAAAAGCCCGTGCGCAAGCGGAACGCGGGCAAAAAATCATGCGCGCGCACGCGCGGAGCGAGCGCTTCCAAAACGGTAGGGAAGGTAAGTAGATTTCACCGCTGACCTACATGTTGCTGTGTGTGCATGAACATAGAGATAATGTCATTGTAAGGAGCCTCCTTTCATTCCTGAAAATCGCATGAGTTAACGGTGTACATAGTATAATTCTAAAATTATGTGGGGGGAAAATGTGGAGAAGTAATTGGTGGCTGCTAATAGATTGTCTTCAAGTAGGCTTTTCTACTGTTATGTTCTAAAGACAGATATAAAGACAGAATTATATTTTAGGGGGAAAAATAAAGAAAAAAAAAAGAATCCATCATTTCATCACTGGAGGAAGATACCCACCAAAGTTCAGATACTTATTCTCAGGAGTGAAATTATAACATAGTAAAATTATAACATAGCAGGAGGAAAATTCTTCTCTAAAAGCGGAAGAGCAATTCATTCATCACCCATCCATCATGAATTGTTGGAAGAAACCTGTCTCGTTTGCATTACAAATTGGAGAGGTTTGCATAAAATATAGCAGAAACACTACTACGTGGAGAAAAGAAAAGTAAAGAAGTACTCCAAAACTAACAGATGAAAGCCCATCCCAATTTTCACATTTTTTGTGAACATATTAACTGACTGTATTATGCTGAATTTTCTGAAATAGGTTCTGTGGTTTTTGTCTTCAAAAATGATAATGAAATACACATCTAGCTGAGAGGAGTAGCAGAGCTGGTGGAGTAGTTAAGGGGTGTTGGACTAGGGCTGAAAGACCCAAGTGCGAGTGCCCAATTGACCATAAAGGTCACTGGGTTAGTTTTGGCCAGTCAGTCTCAGCCTCATATACTTTTCAGAGTTGTTTGTGGATGAAATTGCTTCCTGAACAATAGTTTCAATTGTATAATGACTCTGCGAGCTTTCTCCAGGGAACGTCAATTTGACAAAGATTTGACCTACGTAAGTACCCTTTTGAAGCTAAGTGTGGAATGGAAGTGGTCCTCTCTGAACTAGCCACTTTGCTTCTATCTGGAAGGCTAAAAGTTGATGCTTCGAAGAGTGTGGTACATGCACAGAAGCCACACCCCACTGGATCAAAACAGCCAGCCGGCCTTAGTTTGACATCTTTGATATTTTGATTTAAGTAGAGCATTTCATTTTTTTCCCCTCAGCTCAGAGAAGCTACAGCCATAGGGGGAAATGTCATGTCAGGGTCTTGTCTCAAAAGTCCTCTTCCTCATCCGAGATGTTTAGCTCAGGATCTCAGACCTTGTACTTCTAAGCTCTAGCAGCTATGGTGAGCCAGTAACAGGCCCTACAGGCTTTGCCCTGGACCCAGCACATTCCATGTCAAGTGTCTTCTCCATCCAGAACATGAGTACATTACTGCCTCAAAAATCAAGAGAAGAAGCTACAGGAACACTCAAAATACTAAGTAGGAGTGTTTAGGGAAAGCTACTTGATGAAGGAAACCAAGTCTGACTTGGGTACCACACACTCTGCTGGAAAGATTGATGAAGAACTCTTGTGTCTCCCAGTTTAATTAGAAGTCTAGCTCAAAAAACTTCCCTGGTGTTTGTGTTGCTTTCTGACTTCTCAATTCATTTATTTCTTTGGACATTGTCCTTCTGGGAAGTTTTTACACTTGTGCTCTGAACTTGGGCTGTGTTTACAGCCACAAGATCATAGCATTACAGAGTTGGAAGGGACTTTTCAGGTAGTTAGTCAAATCCCCGGCTCATCGTAGTCTCCGTTACAGCATCTCTGACAAATAACCGTTCAGCCTCTTCTCAAAGATCTCCACTGAGAACTCATCATTTCATATTACAGCCTGTTCCACTGGCTGGCTGGCAGTTCATGCAGTCAGGAAATTCTCCCTGAGGTTTAGCCTAAACCTGCTTGCAGTTTTGACCCATTGGCTTTGGTCCTGCCCTCTGGGGCAATAAGAGGATGAGTATACTCCCTCTTGTGTCATAAACCTTCAGATATTTTAAGACTACTCTCTTACCTCCCTTTAGTCATCTCTTCTGTAGGCTAAACTGTCCCTTTAACTGTTTTTCATAGGGCTTGGTTTCCAGATGGATTTATTATGGTAATAATCTAGATAATAAGCTGCTGCTCATGAGGCCAGACATTTCTAGTATATAAACTGGTGCTGGAGAGATCTTTAATGATGGAGCAACATCTGTGACAATCTAATTTTTAGTGCTCTGGGCCTTAAAACTATGTTTGCTATGAATATGCACATTCTTTGACCTCTGTTAGACCTTTGTCATTCTTTCCTTTTACACTCCCTGAACATGGGATTATCCCTTGTGGACTTAGAATGTAGACTGGATTTCAACCATGCTTTTTGCTTGTAAATATCCTGTCTGGAGTTTAACTCTGAATTACTATTTTTGTCCTGTGAATCCTAGGATGGGACAATACTGTAAGTGCCAGATCTTCCTAGGAATAATCAGGAGTGGAAAATAGCCAAAAATACTCAAATATCTCTGAGTTCTTAAGAATAAAATGTATTAGACTGAAGTAAGAAATCAAGAATTCCAAGAGGAATTCTGATAACTGTTTCTAAACGGACACGACCTTGCAGACGACCCTCACTCTATCAAAGACCTTGGAGTACTCATATCTAATGATCTAAGTGCCAAAGCCCACTGTAACAACATCGCCAAAAAGGCATTTAGAGTTGTAAACCTAATCTTCTTCTCCGGTAATATTACACTATTAACCAGAGCATACAAAACATTCGCCAGACTAATCCTTGAATATAGCTCATCTGTCTGGAACCCACACTGCATATCGGACATTAATACAATAGAGCGGTGGTTCCCAAAGTGGGCAGTACCGCCCCCTGGGGGGCGGTGGGATGACTTAGGGGGGCGGTAAGAGGCAAGGGGGACATCAGGGGGGCGCTAAGAGGGAC
>QLTV01001116.1:1533513-1548475 GCA_003457575.1 Thermophis baileyi
TAGAATAGAATAGAATAGAATAGAATAACAGAGTTGGAAGGGACCTTGGAGGTCTTCTAGTCTGCTTAGGCAGGAAACCCTACACCACTTCAGACAAATGGTTATACAACATCTTCTTTAAAACTGCCAGTGTTGGAGCATTCACAACTTCTGGAGGCAAGTCGTTCCACTGATCAACTGTTCTAACTGTCAGGAAATTTCTCCTTAGTTCTAAGTTGCCTCTCTCCTTGATTAGTTTCTACCCATTGCTTCTTGTCCTACCCTCAGGTGCTTTGGACTGACCTAAAAACAGAACTCAGGATAGCTGCTTGAAAGCGATGGCAAAATATATCAAGAGGTGTAAGCTCAGAGGCTCCAGTGGAGAAGACAGCATGAATAGATGTGATGGGAACCAAAGAGCAGCAGGAACAAAATACAAAGAGTAGCCTTGAAAGTCCCAAGCAGCTTGAACTGGGGAAGGAAGAAGGCTGGAAGAAAGTGAGTCAACCTTTTCTTCTCTCCCTGTTTACAGAACTGGTCAGAGGTTGTTGCAATTACCAAGCAGAAGGAAAGCAGGACTCGGAGGGACTCAAAAGAGAAACCAAGAAACAAATGAAGAGGGCCCACAAACACTAACAATTGACCTTTGAAGGCTGGTAAGCCACCAGGCACCAGCAGCAGTAGGAACAGCTCATGGATGACTTTGTAGAAAGTTAGCACCAACCCCTCTCCTAGAAGAATGAAATATTTTGAGAAATATTAAAAAGGCAGAATATTATATTTCTCTGGATGAGAAATGGAGAAACATGTTTTTTAGAGGGAGAAAGCAGCCCCCACCTTTTCTTAATAGCCCACAGCAGATGTCAGCACTTAACAGATAAAGATATAGATAGCTCTATTCATAAGCAAATGCCCTCACCCAAGATCCAACATAGGAAAAAGCCATTAAGCCACAATAGGAATTACCCAACACCCTTTCAGAACACAAGCCCCTTCATTGCAACACCCTCAGAAACATCAACCAAACTTAGCTCAGACAAACTCCTAGGATTTGTACTTTGCCTATAGAGCCAGCTATGACCCCTACATAACCCCTACATGGCCCCATGGGAGTCTGACAACAGCCAATAGAATACATGTTCTTGCACAGGAAGAGGAAGCTCAAGTGCAAAGCCCAAGAGAAGGTATAAAAAAAACCCACTCTCAACTCTGTCGAGAACCCATGTGGTTCTGCTTCATCATTAAACCATCTTTCCAATCAGCCTCTATGTTTCCAGTGTCTTTTTCCCAGCTTGGAACTGACCCAGATGGATAGTTCTTCCCACAACTTCAAAGGTATGAAGGGGAGGATGGTGGCATGGCAAAAGCCCTGTCATTAAAAAGGAGAAAAAACAAACATATTGCTAGGACAATGGAAAGCCCCAACCAGGAGAAGTTAATGGCAAGGAGAATCCATTTGGTTTGGTGCTTAAGGCATCAAGCTAGAAACTGGGAGGCCATGAGTTCAAGCCTTGCCTTAAACCCAAAACCAGCTGAGAAACCTTAGTCCTTTTAACTGTTTTTAACTGTTTTTATTATGTTTTCTTTTAATAGTTTTTTTATATTGTGAGCCGCCCAGAGTCCCTTGGGAGTTGGGCTGCATACAAATTTAATAAATAATAAAATAATAATAATAGTCCAGTTAACACTCTCTCAACACTAACAATGGGAAGACAATTACAAAATCTTGCCCAGAAAATTGCAAGAACTTCTCCAGGAAGTCTCCAAGTCTCAAGTTGCCAAGAATCAAGACTGACTTGAAGACAACTCCTTAATTAATGGCAAGAATAGCAACAACAGCAGCAGATCCCCAATGCCCTGCGTTTGCAAGGAAAAACAGTAGAGAAGAAACCAATCCAGTGGCTGGAAGCAGTTGACAAGGGACTTTGGGGAGAAAAGAGCACAATGCAAAATAAATCAGTAAACATAACCGAGGAATAAATACATTGTTAATGGATGCTAGATGAAAAAGTAGAAAGAGATTTTTAAAAAACCCAGAATGTCAAACAAAGTATAGAATCATAAGAATGGTTTGTAGCACTGTAATATAAACTATAAAGAAAAGAATGGATGAGAAATAAGAAACTAAGTGAAGTGGCAATAACAAAGCTAATGTGAAAGAACAGGGTATCAAAATAAATAAAATGCTGTAATTTAGTAAGGTAAAAGGCAAGTTATAGAAGACAGCCCTGGAACAAAGAAGATACAACTTGTGTATTAGGAAAGCAAATTTATTTTGTATTTGTTTTGGGGACATTATGCTTCTTGATGGGAGTTCACCTGTGACCTATTTGCAGCTGCACCATCCCAAAATCTAGATTGCCAGTACAGGTGGAACTTAATATTGGATAAGGAAAAAAAATTAAGCCATACCTGTCTGCATACATACGCATAAACCCGTACGTTGCTTCCCAGACAGATAAAAAATTGAGACAGAGTTGTAAAAAAAAAAAAGAACAAGAAACTTGCAAGCTTGTTGGTAACAGTGAAAAGTTAACTGGTTCACAGGGAGACAGTTAGAAAGAAAATAAAGCTATCTCTGCCCTAGTGTTCTTTGAGATATTTTGGTTTTATAGGGGGAATAGTTCAGCTGCTGTTGTTTGATTCAGAAAAGATTAAAAATGGATGTAAAATTGTAACCAAAAACCTTTTTTTTAGCTGTCATGGATAAATAGACTGGAAAACAAAAACGCCATGAGATTTCATTTCTATAAATCTGTTTCTATATATACAACAACAGCGAGACATTTATATACACACAGGTGAAAAGGTAGACAAATTCTCACAATTAAAAGAGTGGATTGTGGTATGAATGGAATTGGCAGAGATGGCAAAACTGACCCCTTGGATGAAAGTCAAAAGCCGATCTAGGTTCGCTTCTACTTGGAGACTGTTTTTGGGCTCCTTGCTCAAGAAATATAAACATGAAGTTTTGATTTTTACGATTTGATGATTAGAGCTGTTATTATAGAAATCTTTGTGCATTTTTATTGTTATCATTAGACATGTAATCTATACATTATTTTATGTTTATGTTTAAACTTGGAGTAAGAAGTTATCTTGTTACATAGTTTTGATTGTTTAAAATGCATATTTTGTACAAAAAAAATCTGCTTTTTTGTTTTAAATTGGAATAAGATGTTACTTTACTATACATTTGTTTCTTTAGTGAAGGAAGTCCCAAGTCAACTTTTTTCGTCCTTGTTACTTTTTAACTTTTTCTCCTTTGCACTTTATAACTTTTCCCCCTTTTTGGTTGTCGTCCCCCCCACCCCCCCAAAAAATAATTCCACTATTTTGTATTTCATCTCTTTCTGAATCATAATAATTGATTGTTGTTTTTTTAAAGGAAATAGTTCATCATTGTGATCCATCCCTTTCTCCTGAAGATATTTCGCTAAGAAACTCTGTGAGAATCATTCTTGGAAAAGAATCATTTACAATGTTAGGTAGATGCCAAAAAGCCTGAAGACACACTTAAAAGTAAAATTTGATTTCTTACCTAACCTTCCCTTTTGGCTTAAACTCTGAGGTTAAAAATAGAATAAGCTGTTACTCAGTAAGTACTGCCATAGCTCTTGCTGTAAGCAATATTGTCAATTTTACATTTCTTATGGAGAAATGTAGAAGTGTAGAAGGAGAGGTAGAAGAATCCAAAAGAAACTGTCTGGCCTATGAAAGATCTTACAAAAATTTGCCTATAATTTTGTGCTTAGAAATGTCTGAGTTTCATAATGGAAGGGGCTTTTGGTATATCTTGGCAGAGCCTCTCTTTACAACTGCAGGAGGCCTTTAGAAAAATTAACATTATATAGCAGTTCCATAACAGAAAAGAATAAACATTTTCAATTGGCCCCATCAAAATATTCTCTTAGTTATTATTGCATTGTTCTTTTTTTGATCTGATGTTAGCCATCCAGAGTCTCTAGAGTGAGATGGGTAGCCGTATCAATCAATCACAGAAACAAATACAATTCCAGCAAAATGAAATTGATATAGCAGCCTTCTCATTCCATACACAAAATTGCCAATCAGATTATCAATTTCGTTTGTCTTTCAGCCTGTTCTAAATGAACTGCTTCTTCTGTTTGACTTCATCAAATACTCCCAATTGGCCTCACTGGATTCTGATACCATCAGTTTTGATATCATGTCCATTACATTATATCTAATTATCTGGGATCACTCCAAGAAGAATGAAATATAAATGTTCTCTGAAATAGCAGAAACTAATGAACAATCTTATGACTTTTCAGAGGGTCAAATTCATATCAAATTCCCACTGTCATTTCAAAAAGTGAATTATGTTCAAATCAGTTTTGGCTACTTACAGGCTTACAGCATAACTTATATTAGCTCTCACGGTAGAATAATAATAGCAATTATTGATCAATTTACTGTATTGAATGCAGTCTTTCCTTTGCCTTGGTATACAATGCAAACAGAGATGGATGCTCACTTATTGCATAGATACGATAACTGCTCTTACCGGACAATTACAAAAACACATTTGATGCTTTTAATTACTTCATATCAAGATGTAGGATGTAGGTTTATTTGCCAAGGGCTTTTCCTAAAAGAACTTGGAAACTTAAAGCAATACTGAGGAATACAACAGTGCTTGTAATACAAATCAGTACAAACAGATATTTATTAATAAAGTTGAAAAAACATAATCATCCGCAGCGGTCATTTGAGAGTCAATATATATATCCCAATTTCTTCTATTTAATAAACTGAGATGAGAAATTAGTCATCTTAAGATTCTGTAGGAATCTTGTTTTGTAGGATAATGTGTTTATTAGAAATCCATATATTGTTGAATGCAAGAGTGGACTTGTATAACAACTTTATGAATAAATTTGCTAAAGACTTGATACTTCTTCAGCTATGGTCATCTTTTCGAGTTAGTCTTTTATCATTCCATTGATCTAATTCCCCCCCCCCCCATGATTTATAGCATCTTGAAGTGATGCTGGAGAGATCTTAGACATTGAGAAGCATTTTAGTTTCAATAAAACATCAGAGTTGAAAGGAACCTTGGAGGTCTTCTAGTCCAACCCCCTGCTCAAAGCAGGAAACCTTATATCATTTCAAACAAATGGCTGTCCAATCTCTTCTTAAAAATCTCCAGTGATGGAGCATCCACAAGTTCTGGAGGCAAGCTGCTCCACTGATTAATTGTTTCAACTGTCAAGACATTTCCCCTTAGTTCTAGGTTGGTTCTTTCCTTGATTAGTTTCCATCCATTGCTTCTTGTTCTACCTTCAGTGCTTTGGAGAATATAGCTTGACTCCCTCTTCTTTGTGGCAGCCCCTGAGATATTAGAACACTGCTATCTTGTACCTTTCTTACCTAGTCTTACCTTTCATCCTACCCGCTTGTCTTTCAGTCTCTCATATGAATGGTTGTGCATCTACATTATGTTCCTATCAAGACAGATGATGGACTGATTTGTGGAAAAATCAGTGACCTTAATGTCTTAATATTACTTTAGCCTGTAATAATCACTTCCACCACATTCAGATTCTAAGGAACCACATGATCACGGTTCCTTAAAATCATCCCCTCTGTTATGCATTGGTGTTCCCCATCATAGAACTATTATTATGGCATATTTCGTCACAGTGGGACTCAGACTAAAAAGTCAGAGGCACTTTTTAAAATATTTTAAAGGAGCACAATTCTATGGCATGGCTCAGACTTCATTTTCTCATAAAGGTTAAAGGGTTCATTTTCAAAAAGGTGTTCTTCCATTTTGGATGCAGGGGGAAAAAGTAGACTTTTGAGACTTTTCAATGCTAGATCAATGAGATGATGGAACTCCATTTCCCTGGTCTCCCTCCAGATAGAAAGATCAAAATCAGATAGGGCTGCTTGCAAAAGTCCTTTGAATCTCTCAATGTATCAATGGAACATCCTACCTTACATAGTAGAATTCGCCAGGAAGGACTATATCCAGTTTTGCAGCCCACTGATTTTTTTTTTCCTCCTCCTCCTCCTCCATTTGGCAAAGAAGGAACAAATGAATATTTTTCTTAAGGTCACCAACTGGAATTGCAAACACAAACACAATAAAAAATAAAAACAAAACAAGATGAAATACGGCAGTTGGTGATGGGTTCGTCAGTAGATAATAAAACTCCATCTACTTAAAATTCATTTCAGAACATTCCTTTGCAGAGAAGGGGGGGGGGAAGCAGTGGGAGCTTGGAAATAATGTGTATAAATGTTTACTGGGGGAAAAAAAAGAACATTGCCTAGGCATTTAAAAAGGATTTGTCTTCACCCGTCTGAAGCCAGATCTGTAGCCTGCCAGGTGGCAATAGACTAATCTTTTTAGTGGCTGGCTGCATGGCCTTGCCTCCACTCTCCCCCAGGGATGTTTTGCAGCAATTGTCAAGGTATATTTTAAATGGCAGGACACAAAGTTTTCATTACATGGCAAATCAGCCCAGTGGAAAATAGAATGAGATGGGTTATAAGGCAGGAAGATTTCCTCCGAGGTGCATCATTTTCTTTGATGTGTAGGAGAGATAAATGGAAGCTAAATTCACCTTTGGCATAACTAGGGATGCTTATGGACAGAGCCTGGGATAAACTAGCTCAAAATGATTAGGAAGTTTCAAGGAGAGGCTCTTCACCAAGCAGGAAGCTTCCAAGGGCACAATCTGTAGCTATAGGCATGTGCCAAGCAAAACATGTCTGCAAAAACTCAACCAAGGTCAAAGATTTATTAGAAAGCATCAACACTGGACCAGGGGGAGAGCTATAAACAGCACACTGAGCAATTGGGAAGAGAAGGTCTTGAATCCAGATTCCACCACTAGCACTTTATGTTATCTACTTTGGCCAGTTTCAGCTTTTAATTGAACTGTTTAATTAATAAAAAGAAGAACTAGGGGCAGGGGTGAAATCCATCAGGTTCTGACAGGTTCTGGAGAACCGGTAGCAGAAATTTTGAGTAGTTCAGAGAACCGGCAAACACCACCTCTGGCTGGCCCCAGAGTGGGGTGGGAATGGAGTTTTTGCAGTATCCTTCCCCTGCCACGCCCACCAAGCCACACCATGCCCACCAAGCCATGCCCACAGAACTGGTAGTAAAAAAAAATTGGATTTCAACACTGACTAGGGGTGACATGATAGCAGTGTTCCAATATCTCAGGGGCTGCCACAAAGAGGAGGGAGTCAAGCTATTCTCCAAAGCACCTGAGGGCAGGACAAGAAGCAATGGGTGGAAACTAATCAAGGAGAGAAGCAACCTAGAAGTAAAAAGAAATTTCCTGACAGAACAATTAATCGGTGGAACAAATTGCCTCCAGAAATTGTGAACAAGCCAACACTTGAAGTTTTTAAGAAGAGATTGGACAACCATTTGTCTGAAATAGTATAGGTTTTCCTGCCCTGAGCAGGGGTTGGACTAGAAGACCTCCAAGGTCCCTTAGTCTGTTATTCTATTCTTTTCGGAGGATGACAGGAGACAGCTTGAGATCTTGTATATGCAAAACATGCCAATAAATTCTTCTTCTAAACACCCAAGGTAATTCTGCTCTTTAAAGCTTGTAAATGGAACTGTGTTTATGAAAGTTGCCACCTACGTCTGGCACTAAGGGCCACTCCGGTTCCGGAAGAATTAACCTTCCTTGCTATTACAGATCCTTTAGGAATTAAACCTCCTGCTTGCCTTCTATTACTCTACATACTTCTGACCTTTAGTTGCTCTTTATCTTCTTCTGTTCTTTTACACAAGGTAGAGAAACCATTCAAGCATCGCCATGCTCAGAGGAACTTGAATAATGAGAACAAGAGAATGGAGCTGTCCAGATGGTCATTAAATTAAGTGTGACATCACATACCAGAAAAATACTAGTTCACTTTTTTGCTGCCACATCACACAGCTGATTCCTATTCCTGACAAGCTATCGGAACAAGACTCAGTTCTAGCTAGAACAATTAAATTACTGGTTTATATATGCTATGATTTTCACAAATATTCTTGTAATTTACCTAACTTTTTCCTGGATAATCAGTTGACTCTTTTGTTCATTAACTTAAAAATATTTAATGTAGCCAGTTTTTCTACAATAAGATTCACTGGCATTTGATGCCAGATTCATTTCTTCTTGATTATTTAAGCTGACAGTTTAAATAGTTATCTACAACATAGAACAATAAAATATGAATATCAATTGATTTGATTTCGTTTTAATGATACTATCTTCTTTTTTAAAAAAAGGGCAAGGGGAGAGAGAGAGAGAGAGAGAGAGAGAGAGAGAGAGAGAGAGAAGAGAGAGAGAGAGAGAGAGAGAGAGAGAGAGAGAGAGGGAGAGGGAGAGGGAGAGAGGGAGAGAGGGAGAGGGAGAGAGAGACACATGCCAGTTTGAGGAGACTGTGAGTTCTAGTGTTGCCTCCATCCAGCTGGATGACCAGTTATCTTCTCTCAACCCTAGGAAGATGGCAGTGGCAAACCCTTTGGAAAACTTTGCCAAGAAAACTTCAGAGACTTGTCCAGGCAGCCTCCAAGAATTATTATGTGTGTTGGGTAACCACATTGAGTTCTTCTCCTATTCTCCATATTTTTTAATCATTGGAATTGTTTGCAATTGTCCTTTTGGTGTCTCCTTTTTTTCTAAACACAGCTAAAAATACTTCTCATTCATCTTAAATTGGTTTTCCATAAAACGCTACATCTAAAAAAAATCTAGCATACATGTTCAACCACATTCAACTTCAGTTTCTCTTAAGACCAATAACTCCAGCGTTACACGCCCCCTTTCCTCCAACGTTCCTGCTACTTCTACTTCCTCAACTAAATCTTAGTCAATAATCCTCTTATGCCTTCTTCTACCTCTGAAGCAAAAGGATAGCAAAAGGAATCTGGAGTTTCCAGGAAGGACTGGGCCTGGCAGAGTTTGTCTCCCAGCAGTTGCTAAAATAATTAAAGCTTTCCATCATGCAACTTTGAAAGAGTTTTTGGAATCTGTTGTCAATGTAGACATCATTCCTCTACTTAGCTTAACCTGGAGGCTCTCTGTTGTACCATCAATTCCATTCACTAGTATGTACGAGCAGTTAATATATAGCTATACAGTCAGAGGTGGTATTCAGTTGGTTCGGACTGGTTTGACCGAACTGGTAGCGGAAATCACGGGTGGGCCCGCCCGCCCACCCATCCCAGCTCTATCCTATCCTATTTGTGCACGTTTTTGAGGCCAGGCGTATGCGTGAAAGGCTCACGTGCAAGTAAAGTGCATGCGTGGGAGGCCATGCGCATGTGCGGAGGTGGTGCATCCGGGCAAAGCACGCGCGCGCTCACATTTGCAAACCGGTAGGGAAGGTAAGTGAAAACCATCCCTGTATACAGTGCAACTTCTTTCCTGTTTCTGTTACAGCATTCGTGTGGCCTTCCTTTAAAATGATCCGACAATTTGGGAGGCTAGTTCTTACATTGCTATTATTTTTCTCAACATGATATTTCACTGGATAGGGGAACATAAGTGTTTGTCCTCCTTTACCCTTTGATCAGCCAATAATGATGCACCCAACAGTTGTTCTTTTGAACTCAGCTAATGTTCTAGGAGACACAAAGGTGGGGGGAGAGAGGCTGTGGTTGATTCTTCGTGGCTTTACCTGTACCTAATGACTGTAAAAGAGCAGGATTGCAGCCTTTCTGTGCACAATCTAGCAAATGACTTATTGTGCAAAGCCCAAGGAAAATATTGCCACACGCACTCCTCCTGTGGCCTTTAACATAGCCTTAAAATAAAACTATTTGCTCCCTGCAGTTTGGACGAGCTCTTCTAAGATTCCAACATGCTGTGTTATACAAGTCTTTCCTCCAGCGCTTCTAGGTACGAATCGCCGTCTTCTTCTCTTCCTCTGTAGTTTTCAAGAGCTGTTGTTTTCTCAGTGGGCCCACCAGGTTGATTGCAACTTGCTTATTATATCTGTATAGAGCTCTTCAAATCTTCTTTAAAATGCCCGTGATTAAGTCAAGAACAGAGTGGGGTGGGGACAATTTACCAGCAGGGATGGCATGAAGAGGCAGGACATCGCACTTGGTGTATTTGCAGGCCACCTAAATGGAAGAGCGACTCAAGACAGTCCAGACATTTGCGATCCTATTGTTGTTTTTTGCCCCACTCACTTTCTACTAAATTACTACTTATGAAGAAGCATTTCTTTCTTCAACATTTCTTACTTAAGAGTATTTTTAATCACATTATCCTAACTTTTAAAAGGGTATACACACACATGTAAATACACACATACACACATACACATATGGGGCGGCATAGTGGCTCAGTGGTTGAGACGCTGGGCTTGTCAGCTGGAAAGCCAGCAGCCCAGGTTCGAGACCCAGGTGCCATGCGACAGGGTGAGCTCCCATCACTTGCCTCACCTCCTGCCAACCTAGCAGTTAGATAGTGTAGTGCAGGGGTGTCAAACTCACACTGTCACGGCTGCGTCACATGATAGTGTAGTGCAGGGGTGTGAAACTCACACTGTCACGGCTGCGTCACATGACCAATCGGGACTTTTTTCCCCTTCACTAAACCAGGCGTGGGCATGGCCAGTGCGTGACGCATCCGGTCCTTGGGCCGGGAGTTTGACAGCCCTGGTGTAGTGGTTAGAACACAGCCTTTGGTGCGGGAGACAGGTGTTCAAATCCTGGATGGTACCTACCTTACTAGTATGGGACCTTTCATCTGCCTACCTGAAAATATGAGAGTTACATGATCTAGGAGAATCATGCTGGCTTGGACATTGCCTTGATTAACAAGGTTTGTGTCAGATGTTGAGAAACCAGGACAATCTGATGAGAAGTAGGCTACTGGAACAAACTATTCATGGATGAGACAGGAGAACATGGAATGGATGGAATGCTATTACAACAGCAGACCTAATGAGAGTAGTATCTATGACTCTTAATGTGGCAGAGGGACTCCCACGGATCCCAGGAACAACGTCAGAGCTCTCTCTATCCAGAAGAGTACAGTGCTAGGAACACTGTACATGTCCAACAGTGGTGGGATTCAATTTTTTTTACAACAGGTTATGTGGGCGTGGCTTGGTGGGCGTGGCATGGCTTGGTGGGTATGGCCTGGTGGGCACAGCAGGGGAAGGATACTGTAAAATCTCCATTCCCTCCCCACTCCAGGGGAAGGTTACTGCAAAATCCCCATTTCCTCCCAATCAGCTGGGACTCAGGAGGCAGAGAATAGATGGGGGCGGGGCCAGTCAGAGGTGGTATTTACTGGTTCTCCGAAGTACTCAAAATTTCCGCTACCGGTTGTCCGAACTACTCAAAATTTCCGCTACCGGTTCTCCAGAACTGGTCAGAACTTGCTGAATCCCACCTCTGATGTCCTAGCAAAGATCCTATGCAGAACCCTCAAAAGCCCAGATGTCTGGAAGTGGACGTGAGATTGAGGAAGACACTTACCTCCCATAGAGGCAAAAAGGGAAATTTAAAAATACATAATACATATAAAGTTTTAAGGAGTGCATAAAAACTAACACACACTAATATAGAATGAAGGAAACAAAGAGAGAGAAAAGAGAGAAGATAAACATGCAAAAAGGAAAAGATAAAAAGAAATAGAAAGAAGCTTTCTATTTCCTCTGCAGCAAATGTAAGTTGGTTGTGAAGTTATCTCTTAATCCACTGCCTACAATTCCTGAACTGATAAGGTCTGAAAAAATTGTGCAGACCGAATCTAGTCCATGGAAAACTTCATAAAATTCCCTCAGAGTAATGGCAATTAGCTATGAGGGCTCTTCTCCAATCTATACATTGGAATTCTATATGACTATTGATAGACAGAGACAATAGTAAACGTGTTATAAGGACCTTGTGTATTTGTTGATATCAAATGATCTGATATAAGCAAAAATCTCCATATGCTCTTAAGGGGTCTGATGCCTCTAAATTTATCAACCCATATGAGATTTCAAAGTCCATCATTCTAATACTTCATCAGTTCTTGAAAGACCATTATTAGTCTGGAAATCCTAGCTCATAAAATAGAGGGAAATCTCTTGATAAAACTAGAAAGCATGGCTCCAGGCATTTCTTCCTCAGAATGAGAAAGCTTCTAGAAACAAGATTTTAATAGCATTGGTGACAGAATTTTCATTTATAGCAACTTCAGCATGAGCAGGGAGGCATATTTCACGGGGAAAAGAAAGGAGGTAGGAGACAAGAAAGGAGAAGAGAAGGTAAGACATTTATCACAGAAGTTCTTTCCTCAGCAGGACCAGGACTTTTCCTTATCTAATTACAATATGTGAATTGAATTAAGAGACATTAAAGAAGGATGAAGAACTTGTAGGACTTATGTTGTCCTGCAACTCAAGAAAAGTCACCAGCCTCTCCCATAACAGAAAAAAGTTAGCCCTTGGGCCCTATCAAAGTGCAGAGTTCCAGACACAAATTATTACTAAAATCTGATAAAAACAATTTAAAATGGATTTGGATAAAATACAATTTAAAATGAAATTGGAATAAAATACAATAATTTAAAATATAGATAAAATATACTAAAATTATTTCGGTATCACCCCTACAATCTACCCCAATCAGTCCCACATATGCCGATCTCAACCAAACCATTTTGCTTAAGTACTGTGCTGTGTTAAATGTTATTTTCAGATTCTGGCCGCACATAGGGAAAGTTGTTTTGATATGGGTATCTCAATGGGTCATTCGTTTGGTATATAGACCAAGGTACCTGTCTCTCACCCTCTTATACAGGCAGCAAGCAAATAGGATGTGAGCCAGGTCTTCTACCTCTGCCGCTTTGCAAATGCCGAGATGTCCATTCTAGGGTATAGAACGGAATCTCCCATATCTGACCATTGTGTTGAGCTGCTCGAATCTCGCTTGCGTAAATATCTCCCTAAGATGTTTTGACAATTGTAACTTTAAATAGCTGTCTATTTGAAAAGGTTTTTTTTTAAAAAAAATAGCAGATTCTAAATGACAAGCAGTCTCAGGATGGAAATTTAGGATGGAAGCTGATCAAGGAGAGATCCAACCTAGAACTAAGGAGAAATTTCCTGACAGTGAGAACAATTGATCAGTGGAACGGTTTGTCTCCAGAAGTTGTGGATGCTCCACTTGAGTTTTTAAAAGAGGTTGGACAGCCATTTGATCAGAATGGTATAAGTCTCCTTTCTTGAACAGGGGATTAGAAGCCCTTCAAGGTCCCTTCCAACTCTGTTATTCTGTTACTTGATGCTGATGTCTGAGGTCTAATTGTTAGTCCTCATATTTATTTCTAGGCCTGCACAAGGAATTTTTCCTTCATCCCATACACATAAAAGGGGGAAACACAGCTTGCTTCATTAAAATGTAAGCACCACCCCAAATTTTCTGGCTTTTTTTCTAATAGCTAGAAGACATCCCTGCATGGATTGTCCCTGTGAGTATGTAGGAGAGTCAGCGAGGAATCCAGCCACCAGATTGCAAGAACACAAGCAAGCGGTCAGACGAGGAGACCTGAACTCATTGGTAGCCTCACACTGCAATGAACAAGGACATACATTCAATTTTGCAGAGACTAAGATTGTTGGCTGAGCAGGTACAAAGATAGCCAGGGAAATGATTGAAGCCTGGGAAATGGGCCCCTTGTCAGTCAACAGGAGAGCTGATTTACCACCAGCTTATCAGGTACTTAGGAACTGAGAACTTGGCAGCACAAGGAAACAACACCCAGTAGCCAGCCATCAACCCACCAATCAACCAATAGGAAGCCACACCCAACCAGGCACCACATAAATATGACGCATAGAATAGCCGAAAGCACACCATTCTAGTGAGAGAGACATTCCCTGAGGATGGGCTCCACCACGAGTCCGAAAGCTCAGAAGACTAAATCTCTGGTCCTGGTGCTTGACCCAGATTGGATCCTGCAACATTATCCTGGGACATCTATATTTGCCTTCATTCAAACTAGAAGACATTTTGGCATATGCGCAGAATCCTCTTCCATCCAAGGGATGAAGCCAGTAAGCAACCATTAAGAAAAGCCATATGAGGGCTTCACTTTTAGAAGCAGAATGTGTTGTCTTACAAACCAGCTTTGAAGAGCTGCTTTGCTCAAAGTCTCGGTGAAACAAAGAACTCCTTCAACATAAAAGGACTCATTAAAAAAATTATTTTAAAAAAAATCCGCAGCTCTTATGTGTGTCTTATTTTCAATGTATCTTTTCAAAAAAACAATATTCATATTTTTAATGCAGTGTACACAACTCACCTTTTAGGCTATGCTTTTATAAACGTACAACTTTTTGTGCCTTAGGCAATCTAATTTAATCAATACGCTGATCAAAGTAACTTTCTATGAGAGATGCTTCATTTTATAGGAGCGCTACATTTTCTTTTCTTTAGAAGATACGTGATTCCCCCCCCCCCATACACACACACAAAACTTTCCCCCTCGGATATGCTAAGCCTTATAGTCTCCTCTAATGAGGGCCTAGGAACATCAGCTCTTCGCAGTTGCTGTGGTTAGCTCTGCTGACTTTGGGCAGATTGTGGCACTTTCCCATAAAATATATCTGCCATGCATTTCTTTTAAATTTCTACCTGGGACTTTCTGTCTAGAATAGAATGGAATGGAATGGAATGGAATGGAATATAGAATTGGGATGGGATGGGATGGGATGGGATGGGATGGGATGGGATGGGATGGGATGGAATAGAATAGAATAGAATAGAATAGAATAGAATAGAATAGAATAGAATAGAATAGAATAGAATAGAATAGAATAGAATAGAATAGAATAGAATAGAATAGAATAGAATAGAATAGGAATAGAATTTTGTATTGGCCAAGTGTGATTGGACACACAAGGAATTTGTCTTGATGCATGTGCTCTCAGTGTACATAAAAGAAAAGATCAAGAATCATAAGGTACAACACTTAATAATAGTCCA